>JAYMFT010245232.1:0-10989 GCA_038088735.1 Panulirus argus
CACACACACACACACACACACACAACACACACACACACACACACACACACACACACACACACACACACACACACACAAAGGCTCACGGCCTTGATGAAATTTACAACATGTGCCAAAAATATGTGCAAATGCTCTTGATAAACAAGTTGATATATTGCTCAAGGTGTTACAGAATGGAAAAGGGCAAACCTTATACCTGTTTATAATAAAAGATATCGGTAACAGGCGTTGAACTACAGACCAGTCTAACTAACAAGTTTGGTGTGTAAGGTTTTGGAAAAGATCACTAGAAAGCAATTGGATGACTTTCTACAGAGAAGAAATTACCTAGGTAAGAAACAGCACGACTTTAGGGAAAGGAGGTCATGTGTAACGAGCCTCTTCAGTGTTCCAAGAGAGAGTGAGCTGTCCTAGAACAAAGGGGTCGGTGGTGTATCTGTATCTGGACTGCCAGAAAACATTTGACGCTGCAAAGCATCTGAGGCGATTAAGATGCTGGGCCACCAGGCAGTAATAAGAGGAAAACCCCTTCAGTGGATGGAAGATTATCTCAGTGGAAGAGATCGGAGGAAGCGTGTTGGAGGAGCCTTCACCAAATGGGTTGAGGTGACTAACGGAGTGCCATAGGGTTTTCCACTGGGACCATTACTCCTCTGGGTCTACGAAAACAACTTGCCTGAAGGGTTGGACTCATACCTGAACTTATATTGCAGAAGACGCAAAGGTCATGATGGAGGTGAAATTCAATCCGAACAAAAGTAAAGTAATATGGACGGATCAGAGTGAAAGACCTCAATATTATTATTATCATCTAGCAGGAAATAAACGTGAGGAATGTGCGTGAGAAGGATTTGCAAGATGATATCATCCCTGACATATTGCGAGCCTCACGTTCGGAGAATAGTGAATGAGACAAACTTTTTGCAGGCTAATGTCAAAATAGTTTTCAGTTAATGTGAACAAGAAAATATTTAGCAAGCTGTTCGTATCCTAGATAAGGCCAAAACTGGAACATGCTTCTCAAGTATGATGACCGCACTTTATGAAGCACAGAGAACTAATAGAGAAGGTCCAGAGGAGGGCAGCAAAGATGGTCTCAGAACAGAGAGACCTGAGTTACAGGGAAACGTTAGAGGCTTTAAATATGCCAATCTTGGAAGAGAGAAGAGTGAGGGCGTAACGTGATCACAAATTTTAAGTTGATGACGTGGACAGTGAACAGTTCTTCGAGGGATAGAACAACCAGAGGACAAGACATGAAATCAAGCAAGATACTTGTTAAAAGAGGTGGATGAATGGGACAGAATGACTGAGGGCATGGTTTGTACAGGCAGCATAAATATATTCAAGAAGTTATATGACAGCAGAGATTATTCAAGAGATGAGGCTCCACGAGCGTAAAGTTTCCTTTCCGTGCGATACAAATAGGTAATGACACATCCTAGGATAAGAGGGATTGCGATACACCTTCATTAGTAGATCCTATAATACTTACGTTAGAGTACAAGTATGTGGTAAATGAGGCAGTTAAAAGACCAGAGATGAGACTAGACTTAAAAGAGGGAGAGAGAATCGTGAAAACTACACAACACTTTCTGTGGTAACACAAACTGGGAAATGGAGTTCAGCAGCGAGGAACCAGGGCATTTTGGGGAAGGTTCACTGAAATTTAGATTGAAAAAGGAGCAGATACAGAAGAAAGGTTAAGAAGGAGGAGGAAAGATTCAGTAAAAGATGTCAAAAGGTAGAAAATGTGTTGTGATTAATTTATAGGCGGCATTCTAGCAAGTAAAAATTTATAAGGTATGTCTGCGGATACCTTTCTTCTAATTTTTTTTTTTTTTGTAAAAGAGACTTGGAAAAGTCCATTTATGTATGCATGAATGATCCTCATAGGAAGAACTAAGTGAAATTAGTAATGATCTCATCAATATTCTAATTCCTAGGAAATTTCCCTCTTGTCTTTTGGTGATAAATTTTCGTCCGAATCCCCCAACTATCGGAGGGTCGTAGAAGGCCGAACATTTTTATGACTTTTCCCAGGGGCAAGAACTGAAATGCCTGTGATCTTGAAATAGATCCAATTTATATTGTAATTTTTGAAATATATCTTCCAGTCTCCTTTTCTAAGGGCGCAACTGGATCGCATCTCTCCCGTAGTGTTGAGAAGTCGTATATAGATGATCCCAGCATGAAAAATATGCATTATAGTAGAGAGAATTGACGTAAATTGTGTATTGCGTCAGTCTGCAATTTCTTTACCCTACGGAATGCTACGGTGTATACTGACGTTACTAAGTAAATACAAGATCAACAATACAAGGGATGGATTCTGCGTATAACTAGTGCTGTCTGTGTTACCGAACTTACGGTAACACCTCCCGTTTATCATCTTGTTCTTATATTTCATTGGAACCGTCTCCCTTCTCGTGCTGAGGACACGAAGTTGAAGTTATGTTGAAGTATCAGCAGGTACATTAATGGGTATTACAAAATACAAGGAAAGTAAAATCTACGAATGGATCAATGTGGGAAATTTGGAGGCAGAGTCTCTCCTCGGATTCACGTTACGAGACCTAACGTAGGTTATGTATGGTGAGATGCGTTTCGGAATACGGGGGAATATTACACCTTAATGGTGTTCAACACATCCACATCGACAATAATCACTACATCCATGCATCTCTTCGTAACGTTTTTCTATTTCAAACCAGTTAGAAATTCACATATTAAAGGAAGCGTTAATCTTCTGTTTTGACTGAAGACGCCCTCTGTCAAGAACGGACAGAAAACCAGATGTGTGTGTATGTGTGTGTGTGTGTGTCTTTCCCCGCGCAACACTGCCGATCACGTTGGTGCTCCTAATGTCTTAACTTCACATCGTCAAGGTATCTTCCAAGATGTAGTTTGTCAAAGGCCAAGCCATCATACTTAAGGGTCAACTCTGTCGTGCTCAAGGGTCGTACCGGTGTGAGTCATGTGGGGTCAGAGAAATGGTATCACCATTAATATATCACCGTACAGCCACGGCACAAATGTTTTCACCAAGTCGCATACGGAAAATATGTCGTCACACACAAAAAAAGGTATCACTGATAATAGTAACCCGATAACGACCACACGGAAAAAAAAGACAGAATAATAACGTGATAAAGAAAGATAAAAAAGTTAACAAATAGATGCAAGACGGATGTCACAACGGAGATACAAAGCTCAATGCAATATAAACAAAAGAGAAATGCCACAAAGAAAACGCTATGACAATAGAAAATGTTATACCATATAAACAAAAGACAATTTCCACCACACACAAACTACAGATATGATACCATTTACACCAAATATCACCTCATGAACACAGACACCGAAGCAAAAGCCACTACAGGAAAAAGACAGATTTAATCACCCAGAAACAATAGACGAGCATTACCATTTATGAGTGAATCATCGCCCCTCATGCACTCCAATTTCTTCCAGATTCCCTCAAATCTGTTTTCTCATCCACACGGTTTTGTTACCTCATCCACTTTGTTTCACTTCCCCATCCAATCCATTTTGCTACCTCATCCAATCCGCTCTGTTATCATCCATTCCATCATGTCAGTTCATCCGCTTCATTTCCCGGCTCATTCACTCCAGTTTTCGATTTCGTTCCTCAATTCAGCTATCACAACCAATCTATTTCATATCTTCCATTCCAATTTTCCCATCCACCCAGTCTTGCCGTCTCACCTAGTCTGTTTTCCTCTTTCATCCACTCCATTTTGAAAATCTACCCACTTCATTTTGCCCTCCCCCCCTCATCAACTCCATTTCCCGCCTCCTCATCTCCATCACTATTTTGTCCCCCTCGATATCAACAGGCCATTCGCCACCTCATCCACAACACCACCTCAGGCTGCAGTCTCTCTCTCTCTCTCTCTCTCTCTCTCTCTCTCTCTCTCTCTCTCTCTCTCTCTCTCAACGAACACCATTTACGCTAAACTTGAAAGCCAATCAAAAGGCCATCACGGTGTTTGGTCCCCCAGATCAATCCAGGGTTGACTCTGGCCGATTGTCGGTTCTCGCATGATTGGTGGGACTCGGGCATCGTTTCTCCTGGTAAGGGCTCTGACGGAGAAGGCCCTCGTCATTAGCGGTCAGGGTCGCAAAGCATGATTAGTACTCTCTGGAGAGGCGGTAATTAGGACTGATTAATGGCTCGGTACAGAGCGGTGCAATTTCTTTATATCCCAGTTTGGAAGTAACTATATACACCAATTCAATTGCCATCTCTTACGTTAATCGCTGAGAGACATTTACCAAGAAATAATATGCACAGAAGGATAATATCCGTTTGCGTCAGGGTATTAATACACTTCACTATAGAGATAAGAATTTCAGACCAAGTAAAATTAAAACATTGTGCAAATACCTCAACACCATCAGAAAGACAGAACGACCCTTGAATTGATCACGACCGATCCTTGAGCACGACGGTACGACCCTCGAGTACAATGGTTGGACCATTGGGTTTGGTGGCATGGTCTTCGACCAGAGCCTTGAAGGGTCAGGTCATAGGTCACGTTATCACGGCAAAGGGTCGTACCTGTTTTGTTCGTGTTGTTGTAGGGAAGATAACTCAGGATGAAAAGGCAGGTGGATCGAAGGACACCAAATCCTGACACTGAGAGGACTGTGAGTTTCAGACACGAAATACCAAGAAAATAATTCCGTGCCAACATATGTACTTACACGTTGTCATCTTAGTTACTTAATACAACTAGCTCTTACTCTGAGAACATGACTGTCTTGGAAAAGCTCGCGTTCGGTGTGTGGAAACAAGATTGTTTGCTCAGCTTTATCTTATCCTTGAACGCAGACGTTTCTCCTCACTCAACAGATAAAACAGACAACCCAGGGGAGTAATACTAAACGTAAGATCGAAAGTCTAATACACTTTTTAAAGTTTTTAATATTCAATTATGTGAATATTGCATCCATTCTGGTGACTACAAAGAGAAGGAGAGCGGAATACATGAGAGACAATCTACAGAAGGCCCGTTGGTCCCTGTCGAGGTTTTCTTTTAGAAGAACTTTCTTCCGTCTGCTGCCCTTTCTAGGCGTAGAGACTGGCCACACGAGTACTGACCGTTATGGTAACTCCTTTCCTCGAACCGCTGTGGAATTCTCTTCCTTTTCTTTCGTCTTTCCCTCCTCGTGTAACCTTTCTATCTTTCAGAGTCGGGTCTACAAACATTTGCAGACCCTGATCAATCTCTCTACTCCTTTTCTCATTCCACGCCGTCCAGACGTTAGTAAGAAATAATTGATACGGAAATTCTTGTTTTTAAGAGTATATTTTTTTGTCAGTGAAAACACACAAATGATCTAAACTCAGAAACAACAATGCTGACCGCTGTGGTGATGAACATAGGCTCTGTGTATTCAAGGCTTGTTTCAGGTAAGGCAGTTGCCTATTCGGCTGAAACAAACAACGCTACGTGGGTGAATTTGTTAATCGAATTCTTGCCCATCAAATTAAAGATTTCTCAACACTTCATCAAGGGTGGGGTAGGGAAGGTTTCCAAACCCAAACACGTCCTGCAACACACACACACACACACACGGACCTACGTGGCGTAACAATTTACGTTACTGACAGTCATGCGTGCACGAGCAGCCTGGGATCAAACCCGCATTGTTCGAATCCAGGTCGTGGCAGCTGGTCCTCAGTCCACTCAGCTGTTTATCGTCTCTTAGAGGCTAGTCGATAGAATGGATACCTGTGTGTGTGTGTGTGTGTGTGTATGTGTACATAGGAGTAAAGACATGGCCCATACATGTAAGGTTACGAAGACGGGGCAACACGAGTGTAATTCTCTCTGCCCATAAAACAATAATAACCACACCCAGTATATGTATTACATATGAGTGTTGGGTGAATGAAACAATGACTGAGGCCATGGTTAATGCACACAGTATACATAGGTTTAAGGAGATGTACGAAGTAGAAAATGTTGAAGAGATATCACTCCACCTATGTAAAACTCCCTCCCCGTATAGTACACACACACACACACACACACTAAAATACACTTCCTTCTATTTCTAGTACCTGTATCACGTACCGGCTTTCTTCCGTGCCCCACCTCTTTTTCTTTTCCTATCCTCCTCCTCGTTCCTTCACCCTCGACTGCTACCCAACTCTTCCCTCTCAGGATCCAGCCTGCCCCTCCGCTCCCTCAGTGGCACTCAACACCATCCACCCTGGGAAAAGGGAGTGGACCTATTCCCTTTGAAGACCCTGTTCTTCTTTTTCCCTTTTTTTTTTCTCTTATATTCGTGTCTCTGCTCTGTGCTTTCGTCTTTGCTTTTTGTTACTTCATGTCTTTTGTTCTCCGGTGTATCGCTTGTTGGTTTTATGGTTACCGGCGACTCTTCTTCGTCAGGCTGGGGTAGGGGAGGGAGAGGAAGGGGGGTTGATAAAAGACTTTCTGATTGCTACGGCGGACAGCGAGTCTTTTCATGCTCTTTCCCCTCTCCCTTCTCTCCTCTCCTCTCCTCTCCTCTTCTCTTGTCTTTCTTCCCTTTCCTGTTACCATGCGATGATTTCCTCCTGTTTCTTCTCTCTCTCTCTCTCTCTTTCTCTCTCTCTCTCTCTGTATTCTCACTGCTTCATAATAAGAACGGGAAATGTAAACAATCGTATTACCACTCGCAAAAGCTGGAAGCTTTCCTCTCCTCATTTCCTCCAAGCAGGATAATCGGGTCATTTTCCTCTGCTAACTGTGTACGGTGTGTTCTGCGAATCTGTGAATATTGACGTGTTGGTGTTCCCGGACTCCGCCTGCAAGCGGTGACACCGCGAGCAAGAGTGTCATCGTCGACGAGGCTGTATCATCGTCAGGGGGACAAAAGAACAAGAGTATCGTCTTGGACCCTCCCGCCATAAAGGAGTCTACCCTACCTTGCTTCCTCATGAAGCGCAGCCCCAAGGCCACTGGAGCCCAAGAAAAAGGGATTTCTGGGGTCATATGTAATCCGTACATCCCACCATAACTTTGTTTTCCAGTTTTAACATTGTGATTTTTTTTATCTTGATTTCTGGTCATTTTTTTTTCTTTTCGCTTTTCTTAATTTCAATTAAATCTAGCTCCGGCCAGGGGTAGTAGGCAGGTGTGAGTCAGGTGAGGAGGGATGAACAGAATCTTGGGAATGGTCAGGAGTTGTGGGATGGAACTGATGTTTAACTTAACAATAAGGACATCTGAGCTGTTACGTTCATTCTTGCCCATTTCTCTTTCTTTTAACGATAATTTCTTTTCTTGCGCGTCATGACGTTTGAGAATACTCATGTCTGAGTGGAAGGGTAGGCGGTGGGCAGGAAGTGGCCGCGTGGGCGGGGATGATGAGTAGGAATTAAGGTGGGCAGAAAGGGCGGAGGGACATCGGTTGAGGATAGAGGCGTGCATAGTCATGAGGGTAGATGATTGAGTTATAGGGGACTGGAGGAGAGCGTAGGAAGTTAAGGAGTGTGTGATGATACGGGGTTCTAGGTGTCGGGCTAATGGCAGAGGGTGAGAAAAGATGGTGGGTATTACGTTACTTGTAGAGAGACGAAGGTATGATGAAGTTGATGGTTAGGATAGCGGGTTAGGCTTGCTTGTTAGGATGGTAGTGGTGATGGTGTGAGGTTGGATGGGGGCGGTTAGGGGTGGGTATTTAGATTGTGGGGTGGCAGTGGTACACTTGGGTATAACGTGTTAGGTGTAGAGAGAGAGACCGGCACGCAGCAAGGGAGGCGGTTCCCGTGCAAGAGTCGCACGTGCGGTACGGCCGAAGATGGTCAGAGGATCGCAGGGGCAGCTGTAGGTCGTGTACACTCGAACTCTCCGTCTGTGTCATACGACAAGGTTCTGCCACAGCTAGGCCTACCAGCCACTGATTGCCCCTGCTCTTGGCATCACTTTTACACCATAGGCCGACCAGATCCCGTCTGATTGGCAATTGCCAGTGTGACTTAAAACCCGTCCAATAACATTCAGACCCGCCGATACCGTCTGATACACTGTGTTGTTTGAATAATAAGGATGGTGTTCGATACGAAACTCTGTATGTCGATATTTTAACTGGGCCTCGTATATGTCATCCTTCATCGAAGGCATTTTTCACCCGTTACGTTACTTTGTTACGTTACAGGTTTTAGGTTACGTTACGTTTCGTTACAGGTTTTAGGTTACGTTACGTTACGTTACAGGTTTTAGGTTACGTTACGCTACGTTACAGGTTCTAGGTTACGTTACGTTACGTTACAGGTTTTAGGTTTATTGGTCGGTGTAAGAAGGTAAGTAAGGGTAGTTGATATGTCAAGGTGGTTTGATGGCACTGGACGTGACCAACACGACAGCACGAGGAATATATATCAAGAGATGGTATAGAATACATTCCATAGTGTAATCATGTATGCATTCGTTCCATAAAATAAAAATCATGCGTGTATTCGTACGTTGGCGTTAATCAAATACCGAGAAGGAATGGGGCGAAAAATACCCAGAGAGCGACGACGAACACGTGATGTATGTACATTTTTGTGTTGATGTTTGAGGGCTGGTGAGTAATAGTGTGCATGTGTGTGTGTGTGTGTGTCATGTATGTGATACCAAGTATGACTGAATTCCGTTAGGAGGAAGTGGTTCACCATTCATGGTGATGGGAGGGAATAGTTTAGATTCATGCTTATGGTACTCCAATGTCCGTAGAGTTGGGGTTTTGAAGGTGAAGTCTTTTTGAATGACTCTACTAGCCTGGCGGCGAGACAGGAGACTGGTTAACAATTTTTTTTTTCTTTTTTGTCATTTTCACATAGAGTGGTGTTGAGGATCTTCTGCGTGAGGATGTGTCAGGGAGCAGTGTCAAAAATGCTTTGTAACTCTGTGGGTATCAATTTCCACCAGCACAGGGTTGTGGCTGGTTGGAGCCATCCAGCATGAATTGCGCGAGTTCCGTATGCGGTGTGTACCAGTTGGAGTGACTGACTGGTTTAAAGTCGTGCCGCTGTGTGGGTGGAGGAGGGACATATTGCTTGATTCTCTGGTGGATTTACGGCAATAGGCTGAGAAGGGGAAGTTAAAGGGCTTGGAGACTTTCAGGACTCTCTCACACACACACACGTTAGACTATAATGCCACAAGTTGTTTACAGTAATGTTAAGTGTATGATGAAATGTACTTATCCATTAATCACGTATCTATTAAGTTTCAGTAGTCCAACATAAGGATGAAAAATTTCATAGCCGGAAATAAATGAAACTAAATAAATGATGATGAATGTTAAAACGCACGGTACTTTTATCTCATTGTGCAATATTGCCTTTGTTGAATATGATATATGTTGCACAGCAACCGACAGTGGAATATAAAAATTTGGATATTAATATTTACTGCCGTGCATACTGTCATAGTGGGGACATGTGAAATCCCCCCCTTCAAAAAATATTGGTGAAAAAAACTGGAACGCAGATCCGTTACGTATGAGATTCTGAAATGAATAATTTCCGTGTATAATGTGCGGTGTTATAAAACACGTTTCCTGATACACTGCGACACGGTTCCGAGGCTTTGATCAATACTACACTGCATCATCATCCTGTCCGAACACATGATTCGATCCTAAGTGGTGTGAGGATCTGGTGGGAGCAGTAGGAATAAAATGGAGTGGGGAGGTTGAGTGATGTGTGCTGGTAGAGTTTGTCTGTTAAGTATTTCTCTTTCGCTGTGCAGGCGCTGAGTATGTGTGGTTGCCACGCAGCCAGTGCTTGTTCTGAGGGGGCCGTGTTTTGTGTGGTTTACGGCTTTTTACCTTTCCTTTTGACAGGGTGGATGACCAGGCAGGTGGAGCGTAATTTAGGGTTGTCCAGAACTGGTACCAGGAAGTATTTTGAGAGCGTTCAGTTTGTTTATGATCTTTGCGTTGGTGTTTAAGGGCTGGGAAGAGTTAATATGTGTGTGTGTGTGTGTGTGTCGACGTATTTGATACAAATGAGCGAGTGTCATGTGGTGAAGCAAGAACAACACTACCGAGAACAGGTGTTGACGTCAGGTTCAACTGCTTTTCCATCGATTTGGCAGCTCGAATACCTAGGTTCGTTAGTAAGGAATGGTCAAGGTTAATGTATATTGGAGGAACGTGTATACTGGTGCCGAATGGTGTTGTTCAGACTCCCAGATGGCTCGCTTTGTCTCGATTACTTACACTGTGTTCGTGTCCCGTGTAAATTACATTCCACTACTCTGATGTGCACAAACCTCTCTTATCACGGGCCATATACAGAGTGAGAGTGAATGTGGTCTTAGAATTTTCTTTTACACTTTCAGAAGGTGTTAAAAGATTGTTCTGGTGGTAGTTATGACGACGCTGAGGTCACTATTGACCCCTGGCCGTTGACTGGTCTAAACCCCAAACAACCAACCAACCAAACTCCATTTCATAGACCTCAAGTGCAGTGAAAGCGTATAGTGGTCTGAGAATTAACTCGAAGCAAAAGAGGAAAGTGTTGACAATTTTTCAGATGGTGGTTATAACTTGAAGTCCACAGCCTTAAATGACCCTGTTAGTCGACAGGACTCCAGCACAAATAACCAACAACCACTTTACGGTCTTGAAAAGGAAAGAAATTGTCTCTGTACCCTATAGCGTAGCACAGACTAGTAATCGTGCGAGTAAATCTGAGCTAAACTCTGTTGCACTCTATCACAGTGTAAAGCGTTGTATTTACCAGTACATTGCAGGTCTGGAACAGATACGAGACTATGATATTATGCTGGTAGGCTCTTTGCTTACGTTATGGTGACCTCTGCAGCTATTGTTCTAGCACGTGATTCCTGGAGCAATGGGGGGAAATTATGCCAAGAATTGTAAGTGCTGGAGTGAATGTACGTTACCTACCACCGCATTGCAATATATATATATATATATATATATATATATATATATATATATATATATATA
>JAYMFT010245243.1:0-10989 GCA_038088735.1 Panulirus argus
CAAACCATTTCAACACACCCTCTTCTGCTCTCTCAACCACACTCTTTTTATTTCCACACATCTCTCTTACCCTTACACTACTCACTCGATCAAACCATCTCACACCACATATTTTCCTTAAACATTTCATTTCCAATACATCCAACCTCCTTCATACAACTCTATCTATAGTCCATGCCTCGCAACAATATAATATTGTTGGAACTACTATTCCTTCAAACATACCCATTTTTGCTCTCCAAGGGGAGGCAGCGGGGGGATGGAAATCCTCCCCTCCTAGTTTTACTTTTCCAAAAGAAGGAACAGAGAAGGGGGCGAAGTGAGGATTTTCCCTCTATGGCTCAATCCTCTTCTTAACGCTACCTCAGTAACACGGAAAATGGCGAGTACGTATGAAAAACAATATATATTTGTTGATAACCACAAGAAAATGAAACACATTAAGTTCCCAAGTGCACTTTTGTGTAATGATCACATTGTAGTGGAGATACAAGAATAAGACACAAGACGTAGAACAATCAGTTGATAAGCAAGAAAGAGACATAGCTAAGACGCCACTGGTAAACATGCGTGCTAACCAATGGCATCTTAGCTACACCTCTTCCTTGTATATTCTATCTCATCCTTGTATCTCCCCTGATTATGTGATCATTACATGAAAGTGCACTTGGGAACTTATAGTGTTTCATTTTCCTCATGGTTATCAGCAAAGACTAGATCATGAACATCACTGTGACCTCTTGCAATATACGAATGCTTGAGGACATTAGGTGGTGTAAGGTGGTTTGATTGAGTAAGTAATGTATGGGCACGAGAGATGTATGGTAATAAAAAGTGTGGTTGAGAGAGCGGAAGAGGGTATGTTAAAATGGTTTGGACTTGTGGAATGAATGAGCGAAGAAAGGTTGACAAAGAAGATATGTGTGTCAGAGGTGGAAGGAACAAGGAGAAGAGGGAGACTAAATTAGAGGTGGAAGGATGAAGTGAAAAAGATTTTGAGTGATCGGGGCCTGAACATGCAGGAGGGTGAAAGGTGTACACAGAACAGAGTGAATTGGAACGATGTGGTATACTGGGGTCGATGTGCTGTCAGTGGACTGAACCAGGACATGTAAAACGTCTAGGGTAAACCATGAAAAGGTCTGTGAGGCCTAGATGTGGATAGGGAGCTCTGGTCTCGGTGCATTACACATGACAGTTAGAGAATGAGTGTGAGCAGATGTGGCATTTTTTCATGTTTCCAGGAACTACCTCACTGATGCAGGGGGTAGTGATGCTGTTTCCTCTGGGGAAGGGTGGCACCAGGAATAGATGAAGGCAAGCAAGTATGAATATGTAAATGTATATATGCATGTATATGTATGTGTGTATATATGTACATGCTGATATGTTTATGTATCTGCATGTATTGTGCATTTAAGTGCATGTATGTATATATGTGTGTATAAGAGTGGATGGGTCTTTCTTTGTCTGTTTCCTGGTGCTACCTTGCTGACCCAGGAAACGGTGATCAAGTATAATAATAACAATAATAACATATATATACACATACAAGTACATATATACATACATATATAAGCATACATATACATATATATACATGTACACATTCATACTTGCTCACCGTCATCCATTGCCAACACTTAATCCCACAGGAAACAGCAAAATTCATGAAACAAAAGAAAAAATTATAACTTATACATTCTCTTCTACCCCCACACACGATCACTGCCCCTATGTTAGTGAGGTAGTGCCAGAAAACAGAGAAAGAAAGGCCACATCTGCTCACATCCATACATGAACTGTAAGGTGTAATACACTGTAACCACAGCTCCCTATCAACATTCAGGCCCCACACACCTTTCCATGTTTTACCCCAAATGTTTCACATGCCCTGATCCAGTCCACTGACAGCACATTGATTTCAATATACCACATTGTTTCAATTCACTCTATTCCATGCACACCTTTCACCCTCCTGCTTGTTCAGGCCCCAATCACTCAAAATCTTTTTCACTATATCCTTCCATCTCTAATTAGGTCTCCCAGCTCTCCTTGTTCCCTCCACTTCTGACACATAAATCCTCTTTGTCAATCTTTCCTCACTCATTCTCTCCATATGTCCAGACCATTTCAAAACACCCTCTTCTGCTATCTTAACCTCACTCTTCTCACTACCACACATCTCTCTTACCTCTTCATTAATTACTCAATCAAACCACCCCACACCACATATTGTCCTCAAACTTTTCATTTCAAACACATCTATCTTCCTCCACACAACCTTATCTATAGCCCATGTCTTGCATCCATATAATACTGCTGAGATTATAATTCCTTCAAACATACCCATTTTTGCCTTCCCAGATAACATTCTCTCTTTCCATACATTCTTCAGCACTCCCAAAACGTTTGCCCCCTCCCCCACCCTGTGAATCCCTTTCGCTTCTAAGGCTCTGTTCGCTGCCATGTCTATTCCCAGATATCTAAAGCAATTCACTTCCTCTATTTTTTCTCCAATCAGAATTAAATCCCAACAACCTCATCCCTCAACCCTGATAAACCTAATAAACTTGCTTTTATTCACATTCACTCTCAACATACTCCTTTCACACACTCTTCCAAACTCAGTAACCCATTTCTGCAATATCTCACACTAATCAGCCACCAGTGTTGTATCATCAACAAACAACAGGTGACTCATCTCCCGCAGAATGCATACTTGCCCCTCTCTTCAAGACTTGCATTCGCCTCCCTCATCACTTATGGTGACACCATGCACCCTTACTGCAGACCAACCTTCACTTGAAACCATTCACTCTCCTCTCTTTGTATTCGAATACACATCTTACACCCTTGATAAAATCTTCTAACTGTTTCTAACAGCTTACCTCCATACCATATATTCTTAAGACCTTCCACAAAGTATCTCTATCTACCCTATCATATGCCTTCCTCATATCCATAAATGCACAAACAAATCCATCAGCTTTTCTAAGTACTTCTCACACACATTCTATAAATCAAACACCTGATCCACACATCCTCTACCTCTTTTGGAACATAATGGCCATCCCTAATCTGATGCTCTTTACATACCTTCATCTTCAATCAATACCTTCCTACACAACTTATCAGGTACACACCTTTATCCCCTTTGCCTTTATACAATGGCACTATACATGCATTCTGCCAATCCTCAGGCACCTCACCATGATCCATAAATACAATGAATATCCTTACCAATCAATCAAAAACATGGTCATCCCTTCTTAATAAATTCAACAGCAATACAATCTACTCCAGCCACCTTACTGCATTTCATCTTACGCAAGGCTTTGACCACCTCTCCTCTCTTCACCAAACCACTCTCCATGACTCTCTCACTTTGCATACTACCCCGACAAAAACACCCCACATCAGCCACTCTATCATCAAACGCATTTATCAATCCTTCAAAATACGCACTCCAGCTCCTCCGCACTTTATCACTACCTGTTATCACTTCCCCTTTTGCCGCTACACCGACATTACAATTTGTTCTCATGTCTGTTGCATATTATTTACTTCCTTCCAAAACATCTTTTCATTCTCCTTGAAATTTAATGATTCTCAAATAAACTCTCATTTGCCCTCTTTATCGACCCCTGCATCTTCCTGTAGACCTCCTGCCACCTTCTCTTCTACATATCCATCTCATCTGCACTCCTTCCCTGTAATTTATGCACTCTCTTTTCTCTTTTATTAGCAACTCTACCTCATTACACCACTCACTATCCTTTCTACTCTGCCCACCTCCCAACTTTTGCATGTCACATAAAATCTCTCGCACATGCCATCACTGCTTCCCTAAATAACCCTTGTTCCTCACCTACTCCCCTCAATCTCTCCTGGTATTTCTTTACACAAGTCTCCTTCCCAAGCTCACTTACTCTCACCACTTTCTTCTTCCTGATATCTCACCTGCTGCCTCTCAGCCTATTTACATCCAAAAGTGTCTCTTTTCCATGCCTATCAATTAATATGTAATCCAATAATGGCCACTGACCATCTCTCCTACTCATTTGTGTATCTCCCTCTTTTTTTAACTAGGTATTCCCAGTCACCAGTCTACTTACAATACACAACTCCACAAGCACTTCACCATTTAAAACACTGAATATCCCATGTGCCCTAATTATAACCTGAACTTCTTACCTTTCGCTTGATACTTTTCCAGTCATTCTCACCACAAAAATCTGATCCACACATCCCCTAACTTTCCTAAAACCCCCTTGCTCCTCACTTATTCTGCATTTAAGTCACTTCCAATACTCTTGCATAAACTTTTCCTGTTCTACTTAACAGACATAATTCCCCTTTACTGCTACATACATCCTTTGTACCTTTTCCTTTAAATAAAGGAACAATAACAGTTTTCATCCAGCCCTGAAGCACAACGTTCTGTTGCCATGCTAAATTACATATCAAATGCATCCAGTCTACCACACTTTCTCCATACTTCGACATTTCAGCCATAATCCCATTCACTCAAGGTGCCTTTCCTACCTTCAGCCTTATTATTGCCATTTTTACCTCCACTCTTGCTATAGACCCTTACAATTGTATTCTCTTCCTTCTATCTTCCATACCCATGCATGTAACAACTGCTGTATCATATTTTTGCACATTCATAAGTTCTTCAAAGTACTCTTTCAATCTTACTTTCATTTCCTCCTTTTGATACAGCAACTCCCCTTCTTTACTTCTCACATTAAAATTTCCACTCTTACATCTATCTCTTTCCTTTTTCATCTCCTTCCAGTACAATCTCTTATTTTCCATAGTCTTTTCACTCAACTTTCTTTCCAAATCTTCCACTACTTTTTTGCTTTCCTCAATCAGCAAGTTCTTACATTCAACTAACACATCTTATATTCTTCCCTCCTCCTCTGCTGAAGTTCAACTGGTACATTCCTTTTAAGGATCCTTGCACAAAGAAAACATAAAAAAGGGCATCAGTTCAATAGAAGGAGATTGGCCTGAGGGGATAATAAAAGTGAAATCACCTAAAGTATTCCCACAGGAAAGTTTGGAGCCAACAGGAGAGGTTTTATCAACTGGAGAATTAGCTATATATTGACAAGGTTGGAAAAGAGATGGACAGACTGAAAAAGATGATGGAGATGCGTTTAGTTAAGAAAATAAAAATCTATTAGTTGAAAAACTCAAATAAATACAATTTCTTTATATTACTTTTTATTATCCCTGGGGATAGGGGAGAAAGAATACTTCCCTCGTATTCCCTGCATGTCGTAGAAGGAGACTAAAAGGGGAGGGAGCGGGGGGCCTCTGGAAATCCTCCCCTCCTGATTTTTACTTTTCCAAAAGAAGGAACAAAGAATGGGTGCCAAGTGAGGATTTTCCCTCTAAGGCTGAGCCCTCTGTTCTTAACGCTACCTCGCTAATGCGTGAAATGGCGAATATGTATGAAAAAAAAAAAACTTTATATGTAAACATGCTTGCCTCTACAAGTAATACCTTTGCAAGGGATCCTTGCTGAACTTCATGATATGCAAAATGAATAATTAGTATACACATACAGCTTGTTACCTGATCATCTGAGAGGATCATAAAAACTAACATCTCATATATATTAATACTACCTTTTTTGGATAGAAAATGCATATTCTGACTACAAATACATAAATAAAAAAAAAGTATAAACATCTCTCTATCCTCATATTTTCATCAAACCTATATGAATAATTATCCTTCAAAAATAAAATCTTGCAATGCTAAAGTGAAACATACCTTAAGTACAATGGTCTCATAAATTTGCTATTGCATGTTGGACATTCATAAAATCTCTTGTTATCACTGGCACCAGCTCTCGTGTCTTCCTCTTCATATACTCCTTGTGTCTGTGAAGTGTGGGATACATACCTAGCTTGCTTTTTTACATTTCCATCTGAAAGATTGATTTGGACATGTTTTCTTACTGGTTCATTTTGGCCTATTGGGACTGATGATGTCTTTGTATATTTAGTAGTGCCTTCTGGTATGATTACCTTGAAGATGCTACCTTGACCTGAGTTATCAGAATCATCTTGACTAATGGGAATCTGACCTGTTTGGTTGGCTCCAGCTCGAATAACAATGTGGTTCTTATTTCCTACAGTTACAACCTGTGGCTGGGCTACACTAACTGGAGTGCCACCCACTTGAATCAGGAAGTGTCCTGGATTGGCTCTAACAGGGGAGCCCTGATTAGTTTGTACCACTATTCTAGTTGGAGCGTTTGCTGAAGATATACTGCCGGCAATGCCAGAGATATTATTAACTGTTGTTCCCCGAATTTCATTTGGAGATGAAAGGGCATGCTGAATACCCTGGACAGGATTGGTGGTAATTGTGCTAGTGGTAACAATTATGTTGTCAGCACTATGGGTATTATTTGGCGAGGACTGAAAAGTCTCATTGACTAAGTTTCGAAGCAGCATTTCCCCTTCTTGGTTTGCCTCTAGTGTACTGTCATCTGTCATAACAGCACCCATGTCATCTTCTCCAGTGACAGGTTGTACTGAATCGTTATGCACTAGTCCTAGTATCTGCTGATTGTGACCATACTGACTATCTTCCAGATCTTCTTCCTTAACAATAACAAGGTCATCTGCACTAGGATCATGACTAGGGTTATTTTGTAATACTGTATCCCCAAAGTCTGCTGTATCTGTGTCTTCCATCATAACACCTGCTTCCTCCATCATTACTTGGGAACCATCTATACCTGTTGGTGAATCTTCCATTTCTACAGATGAACCTTTCATAACTACTTGTGAGCTCTCCATAACCATCTGAGAACCCTCCATCACAACAGCTTGAGAGCCGTCCATAATAATTTGGGAATCATCCTCCATAACTTCCTTTGGAGCTGTCATAACTACTTGGCTGTCCAACAGGACTGGTGATTCTATGGGTTCCTCCACACTACCAGTCAAGTCTCCCGACTCAATAGATGAGGCACCATCAACCTGCAAAGTTTAACATATAGGTGAATAAGGAAATAGAACTGCATAAATACAACTAACATCCTTGACTCTTAAGCAAAACACTCTCACTTGTCTTCACATTAAAGCAAACTCAACTTCAGTTCTCTAACATATGAAATGCCTGCTAAATATAAGACCACTTAAAATTTAAAGAATCAGAAATTCATAGCATCTGTATGAACAATTGTAGCTTTAGTAAAGCTTGAAATTTATTTCTAGCAGGCTTTCAACAATTAATGGGGCAATGCCTGAAGACTGTACTATTGTTTTCACTAATGACTTACTCCTTAAAAATAAGTGGGGGAGGGGCACTGTCTCCAATGGGCATCCAGAAATTGAACCAGATATCAAAAAACAGTGATGTTGTTTTCTTGTTAGGTGCATACATTTGATTATCCCAACAATTTGATTTGTACAGTATTAGAGCTGATAACTGATCTGAGGAGGCTTGAGAATAGACAGGTCTGTCTGAGATATCAATTATTGTCATTTACACAAGCCTCCTCAGATCACTAATCATCAATTACGGTCATTTATAAAAGCCTCCTCAGATCATTAATCAGCTGTTACTAAAAACCAAATTGCTCAGATAATATAATGTACACAACCAACAGGAAAAAGTTACATCACTATTTTCTGATTTCTGGTTCTATGTCTACACCCTCAGTTTCTTCCTGTAAAGAAAACAGTGTCGGTAAGAAGAGAGTGGTGAGAGTAAGTGAGCTTCGGAAAGAGACTTGTGTGAAGACATACCAAGAAAAATTGAGAGTATAATGGCAAAAGATCAGAGTAAATGAAGCAAGGAGAATAGGTGAGAAATGGGAGATATGTAGAAAGCAGTACTGGCATGTGCGGGAGATGCATGTGACATGCAAAAGGTGGGAGCTGGGCAGATTAGAAATGGTAGTGATTGGTGGGATGAAGTAGTAAAGTTGCTCATGAAATAGAAAAGAGAGGCATTTGGGCAGTGCTTACAAGGAAGTGCAAATGATTGAGGAATGTAAAAGAGAAAGTGGCAGGAGCTCAAAAGGGAAGTGCAGGGGTTGAATTATGAGGGCAAATGAGAGTTGGTGTGAGTGAGTATCAGTAAACTTTTGAGAGATTAAGATGTTTTGAAAGGTTAATAATAAGTGAAAAACTAAAGAACAAATAAGAATGTCAGCGAAGGGGCAAAAGGTGAAGTGGTAACAGGTAGTGATGAAGTGAGGAGATGGAATGAGTACTTTGAAGGATGGTTGAATGTGTTTGATGACTGGGTGGCAGATGTAGGGTGTTTGGGCTGGGGTTGTATGTGAAGTATGAGTCATGGAGAGTGGTTTGGTAAAAGCCTTACATATGATGAAATAGGGCAAGGAATTTGGAGTGGATGGTATTACACATTAAAGACTCAAGGAAGGGGTGACAAAGGTATAAGTTTGTTGAGTCTACCAGGTAAGTTGTATGGCAGAGTAGTAGTGACTGAGAAAGTGAAGGCAGGTACAGAGCATCAGATTTGGGAGGTGGGAGGAGCAATATAGTTTCAGAAGTGGTAGAGGATGTAAAGATCAGGTGTTTGGTTTCAAGAATATTTGTGAAAATTACTTATAGAATCAAAAGATTTGTATGAGGCATTTATGGATCTGGAAAAAGCATATGATAGGGTTGACAAAGAAGCCTCATGGAAGATTTCAAGAATCGACGGTGAGGAAGGAAAGCTGCTAGTAGCAGTAAGAAGTGTTTACCAAAGGTGTAAGGCATGTGTATGAGTAGGAGAGGGGAATGCAAGACTCCAAATGAAGGCTGGTCTGCAGCAAGGATATTGTAAAGTCACAATAGTTGTTTACTATATTCATGGATGGGGTGGCGTGGAATACAAATGCAAGAGTCTTGGAAAGAAGTGCAAGTATGCAGTCTGTGTGGGATGAGAGGGCATGAGAAGTGAGTCAGATGTTTGCTGATGATACAGCACTGGTGGCAGATTTGAGTGAGAAACTACAAAAGTTGGTGACTGAGTTTGGAAGAGTGTGTGAAAGGAGAAACTTGAGAGTAAATGTGAAAAAAGCAAGATTATTAGGTTTAGAAGGGCTGAGGGACAGATTAGTTGAGGTGTGAGTTTGAAGGGAGAAAACTTGGAGGAAGTAAAGTGTTTTAGATATCTGGGAGTGGATATGGCAGGGTATGAAACCATAGAAGCGGAAGTGAATCACTGGGTGGTTGAAGGGTGAAGGTTCTGGGAGTGCTGAAAAAAGTGTGGTAAGAGAAAACACTGCTTGGAAAGGCAAAAATAAGTATGTTTGATAGTATAACAGTCTCAACAATATCATATGGATTTGAGGCATGGGCTATAGTTAAGGTTGTGCAAAGGAGGGTGGATGAGTTGGAAATGAAATGTTTAAGAACAATATGTAGTGTGAGTGGTTTGATCGAGTAAGTAATAAAGAAAGAGTGTGGGTTGAGTAAACTGGAGAGTGTGCTGAAATGGTTTGGAC
The DNA here is from genome assembly GCA_038088735.1 of Panulirus argus. Classification (NCBI taxonomy): domain Eukaryota; kingdom Metazoa; phylum Arthropoda; class Malacostraca; order Decapoda; family Palinuridae; genus Panulirus; species Panulirus argus. Next base: position 9,500 of record JAYMFT010245243.1, read on the forward strand.
ATATGGAGAAAATGAGCACAGAAAGGGGATATTCTGAGTTAGAAGCAGAGGGAATAAGAACTGGGAGACCAAACTGGAGATGGAAGGAAGGAATGAAAAAGATTTTGAGCAACTGGGGCCAGAACATGCAGGAGGGAAAAAGGCATGCAAGGGAAAGAGTGAACTGGAATGATGTGGTATACTGAAGTTAACATGCTGTCAATGGACTGAACCAGGGCATGTGAAGCATCTGGGTAAACCTTGGAAAGGCCTGAGGGACCTGGTTGTGGACAAGGAGTTGTGGTTTCAGCACATTACATGACAGCTAGACATGAGCGGATGTGGCTTTCTTTGTCTGTCCCTGATGCGACCTTGCTAACACTAAAAATAGCGATCAAGTACGAAAAAAATTCTTTTGACTCTTACTACTATGCTTTTGCCTACAAATTCTTTTGATAGTAAATCATAGTTTTGGGAGCACCATAAAAATACCTTATGGATTTGAATGAAAAGCATAGCAATGAGCTTCTATATACTTTGGAAAAGTGATTTTGATCAGGGAAACACAATGTTACAATATTTTTTCCCTATGAAAAGTGATACTACGTGTATGATTATCAGAAAATGCAAGGCAAAACTACGGGATACACTAGTATAAATCCAAAGAACTTGCAAAACCCTCCCATAACCTTGTAAGGGTAACCTGAAGGGGCCAAGTTTTACCTTTATATTCAATATCACCCTCAAAATAGTAAAAATATATTGTCATCATCTTCCTTTTGCAATATTGCTTACGTGTAATTGTAGGAAGTAAACATACTCAGTGAACACTAATCACTCTTGGAGAATAAATTTCCCAGCAACGGAAGATGCCAACATTCACAATTTTGCAAAAGTATTAACATCAAAATCATCATATATTTAGGTTGCTAGGGGATGGTAGGTGAGGTTTTCATGTGTTGATTTATAAAAGCTGTTCTCTTGTTATTACCCCACACATCCCCAAGTCATAACAGCCCACACCCCTCCACCACTGTTGTTATCTTATTCCTGTAACTTAAAATGTAACATTGTAAGTCGCATTTCCCTAGTCTATGTCACTTGCACTTTTATGGAACCTCCATGGTGTAGCAGTTAGCACTGCTGACCATGAAACATTCATGGGCAGCCTGGGGTCGAGCCCAAATAGGTTTAAATCCTGGTTGTGGCAGTACATCCACAGCCAACCCACCTGTTCTTTCTCCCCATGTTGTCAATCGATACATTAGGTACCTGGTTTAGGCTAGGGTATATGGCGACTAAAGGAGGCAGGAGCGGGGAGCTGGAAACCCTCCCCTTCTCGTACTTCAATTTCTATGAGGGGAAACAGGAGTCAAGTGAGGAGTGCTCATCCTCCTCGAAGGCTCACATTGGGGTGTCTGAATGTATGTGGATGTAACCAAGATGAGAAGAAAGGAGAGTTAGGTAGTATGTTTGAGGAAAGAAACCTGGATGTTCTGGCTCTGAGTGAA
>JAYMFT010245254.1:0-10989 GCA_038088735.1 Panulirus argus
TACTTTGGTTTTTGTTCCCGAGAGCTGGCTGCTTGTGTGCCCCCACCACTAGCTAGACCACGCAATACTCGGCAAGCCGCTACGTCACATGATTATTGTGTGGCCATCGGCAACTGAAGAGTGGGCCGTTTTAATAAGTGCTTCTTTCCTTACACGTCGAAGCTTCTGAACTCTATACCTTCTCATGTCTTTCCCAGTAACAATAACCTTGCACATTTCAAAAAACAGGTCTTTCACCATCTCAAAAATTCGTAAATACTTTCCTTGTCTTTCTTTCTATTTCTTAATTCTCTCTATATTTCAATTAAGGCCCATCCTTGATGTGGACTTTTGCCCGTGACTGGAGCCTTCAACATAAAAAAAAATTTTCTACACATTTTTTAGCTAGACCTCCCCAATTAATTTACTTCTCTTGAAGACTCTCGCTGAATGAGATTTTCATTTATTCCAATCAAATCTCCAACTACAACAATGACTCGCAGTTCCCCTCAAAAGGGAGAGTCTGTGCTTACTCCATCACCAACGTGTGTGGTGCATTCCCCATGGACCTTGAATGTCCAAACTTTGATATCGTTTGCCCTAAGATTTACCTTGTGTTTACCACTATCTTACTTTTTCAGCTTTACCAAGGTTCTTCTAAGTCTACAATCTTTATAACACTCGTGGACTAAATTCCTGCCACAAAGCTGTGACATTCTTTTCTCCTCGAGCAGAGATCCTGTATAGTGACCTCAACATCAAGAGGGATTGTTGAATTAATCTCATACTGATGGTTGGAGGTTGGAGCCTTCGTAGTTTCAGTTCTTAATGATATAAAGCAAAGTATCAACCATCTTATTCATTTACCATACCATCACTACCACTCTCCCAACGCAATCAGTGTGTTTTTCACCTTTAATCCTTTACACTACAGCTTCACAATCTCACCCTCAGTCGGCTCATTTGACCACACACTTATAAAGGTCACTCCCCTTGCCATACCTTCTCCTCTAGCGGTCCCCTCTGAATGCTACTAATGCTTCTTAAAGAGTACTAACTGCAGTAACACTGTATATCTTTCTCCATTTGCTTTGGAAAGATTACTGACTTACCTCAATGCTTCTCTCTATTCTGAGCGTATAGCAAAGGTTGGAATGGAAACACATATAACCTCTTCCGCTAAGGCTATCTTCTCCAGTCCACAGTTCAACTAATCCTGCTCTGAGGCCCTTCAGACGAGGGACCTGATATAACGGACCTTCCTTCGACTTTCTCTCGGCTTTCATTTCTGGCCGAAATCTCTGGGGATGTATTTTTGGTGAAGCGAAGTTTTCCTTCCTTCGTAGGAAGTGTGAAAATCTCATCTCTTCTTCCACTGATTGGTATTTCTGTTCTTTAGCTAACTTCATTTATTTTACATGTCATTATACCTTTCTTTTACTCTTTTTTCTGACAATATCGTAACTGTCTCTCCAACGAACAAGGTAAGTCTTTTTAGATCTTTTTATCCTCTAGTACCACCTCGAATTCCAACATTTCTTCACCCTCTGACAGAGCTCTAACTAGTCCTGTACCGTTGCCTATGATCTCTTTTCGTGCAGTCCAAAAAGCATTTGAAGGGGTGTCCTTTTGAATATGCGCACATGCTTGCTCAGCTGTTTTCCTTCATTCTGAAAAACCAAACCTTTTCCTTCTAGGAAACATGCAATGGTAAAGCCTATGTCAGAGAAAGATAACCGATCTATACCTTCCACCTGTTGTTATGTTGTTTTGACCTCTACTTTCCCAAAGTCTTCAATTCTCTCCCCAGCTCCTGTTTCTTTGAGGATATTAGATTTCATAGTCTTGTCTCTAATCATCAGTATGGCGAAAGCGAGACATGATCGATCCACTGGTGATATCCTTTCTTACACTGTTGATATCTGGTCATCCTATCTGGAAGACCTTTGGAATACCTATGCCGTACCTTTGAGATCTCGGAATCTTTTGACACTGTGCAGCGCTGGGTTTTCATTTCCATCCTCCCTTCTTCCGACTTCCTCCCTCGCTCTGTATTCTCATATCTGTCTTCTTCGGCCGGTATATCTCCGTACTCGGTGATGGGCTAACCTCTCCCTTTATCAACAGCGGTGTTCCTCAGGGTTCTGTCTTGTACCCTACGCTTTTCTCCTTTTTTTTTTTTTTACTCATCAACGGTTTTATTTCTTCAGTGCTCTCGTACAATGACCACTCCACACCGCGTTCCTCCACTTCTTTCAGATCTGTTCTACCTTCTCTTACTCAGTCTAGATCTGGTCTTGTCACAGCTATATCTACAAGCTTAGGTTTGGACATAATTTCCCAAAGAAGTAGGCACAAGCTAGTATTTTGTTTTTGTAGAAGGAATCGAGGACTAAAGTCTTCATTAAGGTCAGACCTTAAATGAGTCATAGAAAAAGGGCAAAAAATATTAAGAAAGTACCCCCTTCATCTCCTCTACGCTCATCTCTAGGGCAAAAGGTACTGCAAAAGGAAAATCAGAAATCTAATAAACAAAATATGTAGAAAGAACATGAAAAATAGATATCCCATCTGCCTCTTCACCCCCTCCCCAACAAATTCTTCGTCCCATCTAAATGATTTTGAATACTGAATGACTTTCGGCTTGAAAAAAGTGGGTAAGAAAAAGTGCTTGAAGACATGGAACGGTAAAAAGAGTAGGACAGATCTATGATACCTTTACGGAAGGGATGTAAAGACTCGCCCGGTCGCTTAGCTTTAATGTGACACACCAAGACTTGTAATCCTAAGAAAGAGGGTGTATGATGGTCCGGCCACAACTCTAACTTTGCTGAGCCAGGATAACAGTAACTCCCTGGGAGGCTAGGCTGCTGTCTACACCCTGCTGTAAAGTCATTCGACACAGTGAACATACCTGGTATTGCTTTATCGTAATATGTCTTGCGAACCCTACAGCACACAGGAACGGGTAGGTTAGTCCATAGACACTGGGAGTGTAATTCTGATAACAAAGGTCCTCCTCTGCTGAACAGTTGTTCCTTGTATGGAGAACTGTTCTTACATTTGCGGGCAGTTCTTGAGTTCAGTTAAAGGCAATCTGACTAACCGGCTCATCCAATCTGACGGCAAAACTTGAATCACATACTTTTACGCCGCAAGTGTTGGTTCTCTGTTCCCTCCTTTACAGATTTTACTTCCGTTTCTCCTCCCGACAACTGGCTGCTTGTGTGCCTCCGCACACTGCCGCTGCATCACATGAGTACGTGTGTAGCCATTGGGATATTAGGGTGGGCCACTGTCACGCCTTCCGTCACACAATTGAGTTTGGAACACTTTACCTTCAACATGTGATTCTAGCCATCGAAAAAGACTTCTGCCCGTGTCTCTAACGTGCGGTATATAAAAGGGAAAAATCTGACAATTTCCACAGAGGTAACTACATCCATTCCCCATCAAGAATGTTGTATTCTTTGTTGTTATTTCCTCTGGTGCAGTCCAAATGATGTGTTAGCATGACAAAGACTAGGAATTTGCTGCAATGTTTCACGTTTTTCCAGCCACAGCTGGTGTAAACCCTTAGAATCTAAACCGAATGTAACAAGAAAAAGTATTGGTCCGGCTTCTCTCGATTATACGTGATTTACATACTATCAAGAGCTATTTCTTTTTTTATCAAGTTAGTTATGTGGTGAAGCATAACGAACATGCACTTGAAAACAATAAAGTCATGGGGAAATAGAAAAGATCGTATAGTCGTATAGTTTATTAATATCCATGAACTAAGGAGGGTGACATTTGAGGGACCTTCCCAAGTTTGGAAGGAAGCTACAGTCGTCGTTTTCTACGGTTTTAGACTGATTCTTTTTTTTTTTCTTTTACGTGGAGAGAGAGTTTTACACTCGCGTTGCTCATTTTTCTTCGCTTTGTATATATGTACCATTTCTCTTCTCCCACGTATATATTCACACTCACACACACACCCTAGCCTGTTATACACACACGCCCAAGGGAGGATGAACAGCTTGATGGACTGTGGACCAGCTACGCTACTTAGATTCGAACCTACGCGGGTTTGATCTCAGGCGGCCCGTACATGCGTGACGGTCAGTAACGCTAACCGCTGACCTAAGGAGGTCCATGTTTGTAAAACTATGTTTTGGCGATCATGATAGACTCAGTTACAATATACGTGTCTGGCGCCATCCTTCCTTGAGTGTGGCTATCCTTCCCACCGGTTAGACGTACCTGTGTGTGCCTAACAGAACCATTCACTGGATCGCATCTAATACTTTTGTTGTGATTTTTCATTGATTTGTCACTACATCTTTTCATGCAGAACTTTTTCGCGTGTGTGTGTGTGTTTTGAAGTATTTAGTTAGTTGCGTATCACACCGTGGTGCTAAAAGGTGGTATAAATTGTAAGGGAGGGAAAAGAAGAAAAAGATATACTCCTACATGTGTGCTTGGAAAGCACTGCTTGGACTTTGTTTTACGACGAGGAGCTCTGGGGTCCAAGGTAGTGTCTTATCTGTGATTTTTCTTTTTTCTTGTTTGCTGTGTGTTATCACACCTCACGTCTTGAGACAGAACTTTTGTCCTTTTTCTAAAGCTGTTTTTTTGTTTGTCTGTCAGTTTGCTTTTTGCATTTTTTAATGTTGAAAAATGCTATATACCGTGACAAAAAAAGAAAAAAGTGAAGGAAATGTTGACTTTCAGGGCACTTGAGGAAACACGATGCAGTAGGGGAATCCCGGGTTCCTTGAACGTACGAAACTTGGTCAGTGCTCATAAGGTCGAAAATTCGGTGACCATTTTTTAGGTCATTTATTACGAATTGCTGTCGGTATTATATAATATCCATTTACTACTTCAGCAGGGCAGCAGGTCAACAGTGTTCTGTGTGCAGTTGGAAGTCTGGCGTTCAATCTTACAGTGATCTTGCTATGCCTTTGATTTGCAGGTTTTGCGTGGACGGGCGGACCTTTGAGGAAAAGCTGACTGCAGCTAATGACAAAACAACTTCTAACACACAGGTTAGATGTCCTTCCGGACGTCGTCGAATCCAGGTTGCTGAGGGGACAGTGAGTGAGCCATCAACATCGGGCAGCAACGTCGACCCCCTCCAGGTAATGCGGCGTGGTGCGAAGCCCCATACACGTTTACCTTTGATGCCGCTAATTTCAAAAAATCGTTTTCAGTCTTTGGGTAACGTCGGGAACATGAAACGCGAAGAGAGGCGCGTCGGTGACTCTACGATCCGAGAAGAGCTGGAGGAACTCTGCGTCAGGAACCATTCACGCTGTAAACATTTTTGTATTCTAGGTGACACGGTAGACGATGTTGCCGACTCCGTATACGAGGTTTGCGGTGGCACTAACCATAATTCGTTTGTTTAATATCGTGTCAGCACTAGCGAAGTGATGAAGGACAGTTCGTAGTAGCTGTTGGATTATATACCGCCGACTTTTTTTTGACGTTTTCGAGATAAAACTAATAATGTCATGATTTCAGGAGTTCTTCCCAGGATCGGCACCGGGAACGCCTTTTTTAATAAGGCGTTCATTTCAGACAATAGGTCAGTGAACCTCTGTTTTCATGAGGGAGTTGAGTTCAAAATACTTATGGCAGCATTTCAAGCTGCAGTCTATTATGTTTATGAAGGACGGACTACACCTGAACGTGCGTGCAAGACCCAGCCTCTTCTATAAGTACCCTTCCAAATAAGTCTCACTTTCATTTAAAGATAATTCATGTTAACACCCGCAGTGTTCGCAATAAAATCTCAGCTTTAGTGACAACAGCGTTAGAAGGAAATTATGATATTGCCCTCGCCGAATACTCAGTTCCAGGGTACACTCTATTTGATGGGTGTTGTAGAAACAAAGTAGGTGATGTTGTCCAACTGTTTGTTAAAGCATTTAAATTCTGTTGTAATAATGCTGTATTCGTTGAGGATTTCGACTTCATTTTTGAAGAAATCAAAGATAAAGTAAGGAAATAACAGGACTAGTTAACAGGCTCCCTGGACAGACATCAAAGGTAAACGAAAGATTTTATGATCAATTAGCAGAAACTTGTAATGAACGACATTCTATCACAGTTGTAGATTTTAACATAACCGTATCTAAATGGGGAAAATTCCTTTCCAGTTGCTCCGGGCTTGGACTCTACCTAAATTTGCTTGGTAGTGCCCTAATCCAATTGGTCGAGAAACCTACTCGCGACGAGAATACATTGGATCTGATTCTAAAAACAAATGAGGATCTCGTTAATAATGTCGAAAATGAAGGAAAGTTTGGTACAAGTGATCACAGACAAATCACTTTTGAGGCTGCTTTCAATGCGACGGTCGCGAAAAAGTACCCGATCTTAAAAGTGCAAATTTTAAAGATCTTCACATTTGCTTTTGACAGGCAGACCTGGCATATGGTCTATAAAAAGACATGACGGTGAAGTACAAAAAAGTTCTTGTTGTTTAAGAAAGTAGCTCATAAAAAAATCAGTGAATCCAATAACTAACATGATAGATCAAGTTATGTAGGTTTGCGTAGATAAAAACAATTTGATTATACGACAAATTAAACGTTACTTTGAAGCGTGTATTGCTGAAAATAGCAGAGGAAACAATGTGGAGTTTTAGAGTTATGTTAGAATCAAGAGAGTCGTTACCTAATCAACAGGTCCATTAATTACGGAAAACGGAGACTTGGTCAAAGACAAAGAAACCGTGTCAGAAATAACTTTTTTTTTTGCATTTGTATTTACGATCGAAGACACAACTCATGTCCCGAATCCAGTTTCATTGATAGGAGAGGGGGATGGTTCTTCAACAAACTGGCAGAAAAGCTGAAGACATATTTTAGTCAGTAAACGGAATGAAAATGAATAAAACGGCAGGCCCTGAAGAACGTTATCCGAGAGCAATGAAAGAGGCGTTAAGCCCTTGACTGTCCTTTCCAATACGTCACTTGCCACAGGAAGTACCAGATGAATGAAAGCTTGTCAATGTAACACCGATATTCAAAAGAGGAAATAAGTCAGTGCCCGGAAATTATCGTCCTATTCGCCTAACGTTTGCAGCTGGAAAACTTATGGGAACCATCATTCGAGATACAACTGTTGACCATTTAGAGGACCACCACATAATAAATGATTCTCAGGACAGTTTTCGATCAAATCGCTCATGTCCGACAAATCTGTTTGATTTCCTTAATGATGCAATCAACATGTATAATAAAACTCATACAGTTGATCTTATCTTTCTAGATTTTCAAAAAGCTTTTGATAGGGTTCCGCACCAAAGATTGCAAGCAAAAATTGTCACGTGGAATTGATGGGGTTGTACTTCAGTGAATAGGAAATTGGTGACTAATGGCAACACATCAGAATGGTTGGACGTAACAAGTGGAGTGCCACAAGGGTCAGTGTAGGACCGATTCTCTTTCCCATATATGTTAATGACGTTGATAATGGGCTGCATTGCAAGATATCAAAGTTCGCTGACGTTACAAAGTTGTGCATTAAAGTTATAAATGAACTTGAACGTTTACTGCTTCAAACTGACAGAAATAAACAGATGGACTGGTTTCATAGGCGTCAAATGAATTTTGATGTCGATAAGTGCAAAGTTTTCACATCGGTGGTAAGAATGAAAAGGCAAAGTACGGTATGAATTTTGTTGAACTGCAAAAGTTTACGTAAACGAGGAAAAAGTCTTTGGGCGTAATAATCTCTGGTGACCTAGAACCAGATAAGCAGTTTACAGAAGCACTGAAAAGATGGAGCAAAATTCTTGGATTCATGAGCAAGGCCTTCGAATTTAAGTCCAGAAAAATCATCCTTACTCTTTACAATTCATTGGTTCGTTCACATCTTGAAAGTTGTTTAGTTTTGGTCCCTCTACCTTATAAAGACATAGGCAGACTGTAAAGAGTACTGCGTCTAGCTACCAAAATGATTCCCGGACTGAGAAACAAATCTTACGAGATGATATTAAGAACTTAGACTTTTTTGAACTTAGGAAAGAGAAGGTTGAGAGGTGATTTACTATAAGTATTCAAAAGATCAAAGGCTTTGATAATCTTAGTCTCTCAAGTTACTTAAAGCTTGTTTCATCTGATTTCACTCATAGTAATGGGTACAAACTCGTGGGCAAAAGTTTTACCTCGAATAAGGCGTAGAAGTTTTTCTTTTTTCTTTTTAACAGGAGTGTCATCATATGGAACGATATGCCAGTCAGAGAGGTTGAAAGCAGTCCTGTAGATACTTTTAAGAACAGACGATAAATACCCCGCGTCAAGCCCACGACTTAGTTTATTTGCGCCTCCTCAATCACAATGACAATTTGCAGGTTACTCTCTTTGAATTGTCTGTATGCCTTCTAAATTTTACCACACTAATCTGTAAGTTTCTGATATCTTCTTTCACTAACGGCCTCAAAGGAACTCAGTTGTCTGTTCCTTTGTATTACGGTCATTGGATATCATTTACAGTATTTTGTTATGAAAGTGTTTTTAGAGTAAGCTTGAACACTTGATGTATGACAGAATTTTCGCCAAATTTGGAACTTTGGAACAGACTACTTCCCCTGTTCTCTGGTACTATGGAGACATGCATTTAGTTATGATCAATTCGAGTAAACCAAGCTTTTTTAGGAATGTGACCCGTGGTGAAAAGAGGGAGACGTGCAAATAACTGTAGTTACTTGCATTTTTTTTTATCACCTTAGGTATTTTATATGCACAGAGAGAAAATGCCTCTAAATGGATAATCGTTGAAAGAGGCGCAAAGTCTATAATCTAGCTTTCATTAGCTAGTGATCATTCAGCCTGAGTCAATTTTATACGTCAGAAATGCCATAGATAAAAAACTTCATAGATTTTACTCTCATGTAATTCATTATGTTAACATTTTTCTGTTATATTTGCTATTTCAACATAAAATTTTTCTTAACTTAGTATTTCAACCTCGTTCTTGGTTATTGACAAAAACTGTATATATGTAGACGTCATAGAACTTGACAAGAAAAAAATTGTATATATATATATATATATATATATATATATATATATATATATATATATATATTTCAACAAAGTTTCTTGGATGTGCTGTTTTGATCAGATATCATCTTATGTTTGATCAGACGAGATCCATTCGTTGTATTATTAATGAAGTCAGTGAGTGTAACTGGTTAGACACTTGTTTGATACATATCAAGAATGTGTTTTGTGGTGACAGAAATCGACCGCTGGCGCGACACGCGGCGGCAACCACTGGCTGCCTCCAGGGGATTGGCACTCACCTGGACTTCATCAGACCTGGGGGCGCCATCACCGGCCTCATTGCAGGTAAGTAGCCAGGTCACGGGGAGCTAGCATTGGCTTCAGATGAGGTCGCGGGGCACCGTCACCAGCTCCTAGGAGTGTAGGTCAGTAGCCAGGTTTTGGTGCACCGTCACCAACTCCAGCTCGGCGCCTCCTACAGGTGTTAAAGACAGTTCTATGACCACCTACACTGTCACTATGTATGTGGTCCTAGCAGAATGAGCATGAAGGAGAATTTTTCTTTTTTAAATAACATTATTTACTATTACTTGTGTGAATGAAACATTAAATTCATACGAAACATACTTAAATAAAGCTTAAATACTTGGTAATTTTGAAAGCTATAAAGCTTATAAGAATTTCTACAAACTGATTAAATTCGATTTTTTAGTTTAATATGCAAAAGAGTTAATCTAAAGCACGTTTTTTATGACGTGTCTCATAGGTCTTAGGTCAATTTACCCGAAATATTATTCTCCATGCGTTACCGGTTCACTGATGTCTTTAAGAACACTGGTAATCTGAGGAATTATACTTTCTGAGTAGTTATTCTTTGGTACTAATGGCAAAGAGACGAGGACATCATCGTCGAGCGAAGGTTAGTTGGTTGCAGGGCTGACCCAGGCTCAGCTTAAGCTATTACTGACAACAGATGGTTAACGAGGTGTGGGAGGCATTTGTTTCACAAAACCTGTAGGGAGTTAAAAGGTAGCTATAACCACCCAGAGGTCCAAAATATCTCTCATGGTTCGTGAGACAAACTGACCCAGGTGACAGACAAAAATTCAAAGTACAGCGGAGATTGTAGGCATACTGTGAAGAAAATGGCACGCAAGCAAGCTAGCATTTGGCAAGTATAAGTAGAGTTAGGAAAGGGTATAGCGATATATGGAAGGAGAAACAGAGACACTTTAAAAGGTATGGATAAGTAGGCACTCTAAAACATTTTCATAAATGCATCAGGAGTAAGGTCTCGATTCAATATCAGCTAATCAGGATTATGGGTTTCCGGGAACGAGAATTGTAGATATGAGGACATACTAAGAGTAAATGTCATATAAGAGGAATGCTTTCATCTCGGTAAACACTCTCGTCCCATCACCAGCGACATGGGATAGGTAGGGAGGGGGTCGGGAGTCGAGGGTCTTAGAAAGTAATGCAACATCCAGAAAAGTTATAAGTAGGCTATCAAAGGACTTTGACTCATATTAGGTTCATAGAACCCATAAAAGCTTTTCATATGTGCCAAATGAATGTGCAGATTAACCTGACAGGCCAATTGAAATATTGTTCAAAACGTCCTAAGGGAGGGTATGTAGATAGGGGAGTGGAAAAGGGCAAATGTCGTGCCTACCTTTTTGGAAGAGGATTGAAAAATTGTGCTGAACTACTGACTGGACTCTGAAGAGTGTGGTCCGTATTACACTGAAAAATGTAACCAGAGAACATATGGATGATTGATTGCAGCTGAGAAATTATATAAATGGGAAAAAATATCGATTTAGGGAATGCAGATCACGGAAGAAATATCTTACATATGCTTACATATTCATACTGCACAGTATTATCTTGACTTAACGGACTGATAGAGAGATAGAGAAAGAGAGAGAAAGAAAGTGAGAGAGAGAGAGAGAGAGAGAGAGAGAGAGAGAGAGAGAGAGAGAGAGAGAGAGAGAGAGAGAGA
>JAYMFT010245265.1:0-10989 GCA_038088735.1 Panulirus argus
GCTCCCTATCCACATCCAGGCCCCACAGACCTTTCCATGGTTTACCCCAGACGTTTGACATGCCCTGGTTCAGTCCAATGACAGCACGTCGACCCCGGTATACCACATTGTTCCACTTCTCTCTATTCCGCGCACGCCTTTCACCCTCCTGCATGTTCAGGCCCCGACCGCTCAAAACTTCCTTTCACTCCATCCTTCCACCTCCAATTTGGTCTCCCGCTTCTCCTTATTCCCTCCACCTCTGACACACATATCCTTTTTGCCAACCTTTCCTCATTCATTCGTTCCATATGTTCATGTCCATCTATCTAATCCCTCCACTTCAGCTGCTTTGGATTTTCAACGGCTGGAAAATCTATGTATATGCTCAGTAATGATCTATATTTCTCCCTGCATCTGAGGGTAACTCAGTCTCCCCCCCCCCCACACACACACATTACATACTGTGCTGGTCACGGTAAGACCGCCAGAGGAAAATATGTAAGTCCTGAAGTCTGTTCTAATATCTTCAAATATTTGCAGGTAAACTGAAGGATGAAGCAGACACACTTTTATCCCCTTCTAGCTGTCCACATACATTCCTTACTAATCATCATGCATTTTCATGAAGTGCTACATACCGTCGTGCTTAAGGGTTCATACTGCTGTGTTCAGTGGCTCGTACTGTCGTGTTCAAGGGTTCATATGATCCGTGTTCAAGGGTTCGCCCCATCGAGTTGAAGAGGTCCTACTTTCGTGTTCAAGGCTTCGAACCGTCATGCTCAAAGGATCGCATCGTCATGTTCAGGTGTTCTTAAGCACACGCTCAAGTGTTGAAAAGTAAATTCATTAAAGAATGCACAAATCACTTAATCTTCATAAATGTACACTTGTAGTATACATGTATATGTATGGTTGTGATAGGGAGTATAGGGCAGTTGGTATGTTTGGTGTTGTCCCGCACAATGGCGTATGAATGCAACAGGCAATTAGGCTCAAGTATAATGTGTTTTGATGGTTCATTACCCAACAGATGACGGCCATTTGGCTGCTAGTGTTAGATATTACGGGCCTATCTGCCGGAAGCGCCATAAAACAATTGGCATCACGTGTTGGGATGAGGGGCTGGTTCCATCATGCATGGAGATGGATCACGGGCATCATCATACATGAGGCACAGCCAGCGTCAAACATGGAGGTAAGGCACAGCTCTCATCATACACGGAGATGAGGCACAGGCCTTATCATACATAGAGATGAGGCACATTCCCCGCCATACACGGGGATAAGGCAACGGCAATCAAAATACATGGTGGGAAGGCACAGCCCCCATCATACACGGGGATGAGGCACAGCCCGCGTCATACATGGAGATAGGGCACAGCCAGAATCATAGATGGGGAGGCAGCAAGCCAGGAAACCCCACGCCATAGTCGACGTCATGATATCTCTAGATCTATCGTCAAAGTCACTTTTCTTTCCCGAGCGCACATTTCTGGCCCTACATCAGCTGTACTCTACCTCCCCCGTTTCTCATCCCGCTGACTCGCTCATCCCACCCTTACTCACCCTCCAACATCTCCACTTCGCTGACCCTCCCATCAGTTCCCTTCGTCTCCACCAACCTATCATTTACAGTCATGTCATCATCATCATCATCCACTATCGTTCCATCATTCTCATCTTACCCTCACGATCTCCTGTTGTCCTTATTTGCTACATTTACATCATCAACACCATTCCTCCATCACTGTCCAATACACTGACTTCACCAGCCTCCCGTCATCATCTTCCTGTACCTCCTGTACTCTCCAGCCTCCTCTCATCACCAAGTTATCATCCTAAATTCACCATCACCAACCTCCACCATCTCTTAAGAAATTCTATCTTTATCAACCTTCACGAACCACCCTTCATCGACCCCATCACTCCCTTCAGCAACTTTCAACTTCCCACCCCCTTCCCCGTACTACCTTCCTTCATCACCCTCTATCACCCGTGAAAGACCCCCCCTACACCACGTTCCTCAAGTGGCGTCTCCATCATCCATATCTTCCATCCCTAACGAAGCTTCCATTCTACTGATTCAATCTCCCCCTAACCCCATCACCCTCCCTTTACTGACTTCCAACGGAATCTCTGTCACGTATTCCTCTGAACAGATTACATCAGACATTACCTGCATCTCCTTACCGTACTAATCCGCGAGTTGCTTTGGCTTCCACCATCACAAACAACCTCGTTAAGACCCAGTAGTCTGTTGCTGTTTGAATTCATTTGTATATGTATTCATTTGTATCATCTCTCCCTCTAGGAGATTTTGTCAACACTTCTCCAACAATATCAAGTTGTTTTCCCTAACTCAATCTCTGAATTCTGGTTCTTTTTCCACATACAAACAATCCATTCGTGGTCACATACAATATTTTCGGTCTGACACTTGAATCATTCAACATTCGTGACTTAAAGGTGGTGGCGGAACTGTTCTTCTCACTAGCCTCTTTTAATATTGCCCCATTTTTTTTTTATGTTTTTCGCCATCTGATGTCATTCGTTACTTTTCCCTTGTGCTACCTTCGATTTGTGACCAATGACTAGTACCACCAGTCAATTTCTTCTTCGCACGTCAATTCTCATCCTGCTTAAGTACCGTCTGGGTACACAACTCACTACCTGGGATGATCATTGCTGGTCGTCCCATGATCTCTTCACTACATCTGCTAGTTCTCTGTTTCGGTAGCCAGCGCGTACTCTCCACCCTTCCCTTTCTGGCTTGTGCCTTTCTTCCAGACCCAGAATCATGAGCAACTTACGTTCATCTGCCGTTCGTTTCACCAACATTTTGTGCGATTTGGTGCGATCCACTTGTCGGCTAAATCCTGCAGTATTGTCGCTTCCATCAGCCTCCTCGTCATTTTTTTTTCCTAAGATCTCCTTTTTCGCCAAAATGCAATAATCCTGAATGATATGCATTTTCTAAAGCCTTCCATCTAACAAGCGATTGATTCCCTATTTGATCTCTTTCTAAAGTAGTTTATCATCTCCTCAAAAAGTTTCACTCAATTTACTCTGTTCTTCTCTTTCAGTATCCCCAGATCTCTGTTTTCTGAGAGTCAATCAATACCCGCGCTTCCATCGTTCAGTCCCAGAACTTGTTTCTTCTTCCTGTCTTCCATTTTCTATAGCCACTGGTGTCTTTATTCTTGACAAGAAAAGACCCTCCTCTCTTTTTTTTTTTTCCCTCCTCACACTTCCCACTACCTGCACCTTCTCTCCTCTGGCTTTGATTCCTTTTGAATTCGTTCAGTGGTTTTGCTTTTGTTATCAATCTCATGGATTACGTTTCCTGAATTCCTTTTCACACCTAATGAGACTTTTCATCATCTCTGATCTGATTTCTCAGTTCCCTAATTTCGTCATCCATTTACTGCAACTGCTCGTCGTGTTTATCAATGACAAGAATCTCCCCACCTTTAGGATCCCTGCTGATTGATTTTTCATTCGCTCTCTCTCTCTCTCTCTCTCTCTCTCTCTCTTTCTCTCTCTCTATATATATATATATATATATATATATCATGAAAGATCATTAAGATTCCTTTCAACCAGTCTCCTCATAACACGCCTAGTCACAACGGTAACGCAAGGATGATCTACCTTGTCTGACTAGTTTTGTTACAGTTTTCTAGCCTGTCTTAGTTCTGGGGTTATGCTTTGTATGCTCATAATTCTCAGTTTCAACCAATAAACGATGGATATCCTTAGTAATAATTCTACTTCCACCTTGTTCAGTTTTCCTAAGCTTCTAAAAGTTGACATCCATGCACGTCTCAAAATTCTGAAATTATTCAAAATTGTTTTCTGAGTGAAGCCAGAATACTTGACATTTTGCACCGTCGTCTGTGAGTGGTGTTTGTGTGCGTGCGTGCGTGTGTGTGTGTGTGTGTGTGTGTGTGTGTGTGTGTGATCACTATTTCCATGTTACGGGAAAGAGTTTTTGCCCCGTCTTTTAACCTTGTATATATTTACCGTGTCTTTATTCCTACGATTGTATGCACACACACACACACACCCTAGCCTAAGTCAGGCACCCATTTATCGATCAGCCCTAAAAGGAAGACGAACACCTGGGGTGAGTATGGGCAGACGACCACACCCTGGATTCGAACCCATGCAGGTACGACCCCGGGCTGGCCTGTGCTGACTCTTGTTCATGTGTCAAGTAGTTTCATCGTCAGGTATCCATTACTGTCTGCACACATGATGACATACATGCTCAGTGTTATCACCATGTCTGGGTTTAAGTGAGTTTGCAATCTGTACGTCGTCGTTCCCTCCTGCCAAAAACTTGCATCTAATTACATCAAAAATTTCGCGACGCAGCCACAAACATCATCGGCAGCAAACACTTTTCATTACCAACAGAATACTTCTAATGTCATCAGTGAATGTGAGCTGCTTCTTAATGATTCTTCCAGCCACCAGTGCATCATCTACGGTACATCATTCGACAATGGAATAATCTAAATTGTGGGGGATTGTGAGGGACTCAGTCCACTACTCGTAAGTAAGAGAAGTCTTCTATTGCCATGCAGCGAGTCTCAAAGGTCACTCATTACCTCACTAAAATATAAAACATAAACATGAGGGTTTATCATCGCCAGATTTTCTTCAATAACAACCATGAAGATATATGTAACAATAATACCTGTTTCAAAACGAGGCATCTAAATACTGCTTATGGTCAGATTACGAGGGTAACAGGGAAATTTTCCAGTACAGAGCAGTTCTCATTTGTCTCTGGCACAACGATTCCAAGGTTGAGTTGGTCATATAGGACGCAAGCCGCGAGATGTGTCGTTAGTATCGCTTGATTTACTTAGATTATATACAGTATGATTCTCTTCTATATGTATGGTATGCTCAATGTAAAAAGTATCTTTACACGTCCCTAAAAACGATGAAAACAGAAAAAAAATATCATTTAGGAGTTTTGGCTCGTCATGAAATGTTACAGGCTTAAATTCAACGGTTATGTAATTGCTCGCTAGCTGGTTGTTGCAGTAATGAGTAATTTCGAAGATCAAGTGGATGACGAGAGGGCAATAGCTATACAGTCCATCACACAGCCTGATGAACCCTAGCTTGCCCAGCTTTGTACATACCCGTCCGCCACCTCTGAAACTCATTTACCAGTAATGTGTCCCTTACACAGCGGACTGCCTGCCCTCCACTCACTCTACTGCCCCCTGCTGTGGAGGGTTCGCCAAACACTCCACTACCCATTGAAATACTGAAGAAAAATATCAACCGTGAGCAAATTGCTTCTAAGGGAGTACTTTCACTCTGCACAACAACATTTTCTGCGTTCCTAGAAATTGCTTCGTCGCAGATGTGGGGCCATTTGCTGGTCAGAAACCGCAACAAAACATTTGCATGAACTCGAGAATTCTTTCAGTCCAGACGGAGAGAACGTTCTTAGAAAAGAAAAAAGTTTATAAGTCGAGTTTTGGGCCAATTCTAACCGAACTGATCCGAAGGAAGTGATGCACCAACAACTGGCGGGAAGGACAGTCTCAGCCCAAACATCCGTCCCCGAAAATCATCAGCAAACTGAGTGTAGAACGCAAAGGGCGACGGACGAGCATGTGGCAACTCCTCAATGTTCACGTACCGAGCTGTGTCACCTCACTCGGCAAAACACAGGCACCAGAAAAAATTGGCATTCTTTTCGTTAGTCCGCCGACATCACCCAGCTTGATCCTTGGATTACGCCTTTACTAGTGAACTAGTGAACCAGTAACTCAGTGAGAGTCTCTCGGGAGGCCTATGTCGGAGCTGCGGTCCCCTGAGTGTAAACAATATGACTAACATATTCTCCGGCCCTCCGAACGCTGCAGTTGTGAACCAGCGACACCATGAGGCCGACAGGTAGCAGCACCACACCTCCAAGACTAACCTCCTCTGACCGATGTCCGACACTACAATCACACTGTACCAATCAGCGATCGTATAGACACAAGAATTGTCTTATACCAGCTGCTGTGGATGTCATACACAATCGATGAACAAGTGCACAGCTAAGCAAGCAAGTAGTTTATTTTCCCACAGTTATGTGTAAGTCAACCACTATAATACTGTGAAGCAACAAACGTAGAGATAACCGTCAAAATGTATGTCAACACAGTTTTACTGCAGTTCTACCAGTATGTAACTTTACATCACTTAATATTCTCCACTAAATACATAATGTACGTCAACCAAAATGCAACTATATATATCGCTTAATGCTCAATTAATCACCACTAAGTGTATAATGTAAAAACCAAAAGATTTGCTCTGCAGAACTTCCTATACTACATAGATATACCTCACTCATGCGCTTATCCAAAGCGTAGAAGTATCCAGCACCACTTCGATATTAAGTTATTTTGTGATTAATTAACTAGTTAATATTATGATCCCACCCATTTGTGTAATTCAACCGAATATCTGCCCGAATTCAATAAACCGTTCTTTATTTATTCATTCATTCAATCATCTAATACAAGGGACACATACGAGTATGAGGTTACGAGACGCGGCAACAGGACTCTAAGACAACAACAAAACTTCAATGGTAAAAGAAAAAGTGAATGGCAAATAATGTAAGAAAAATAAGAGCCACTGAGTGACTGAAAACTGAGGTATAAACAACAAACGAAAAAGAAATGATAGACATGAAAATACAAATGATGCATTAGAAACATAAGCAATAATATCACAAATGATAAGAGACAAGCAACGAAAGTAGTAATCACAGCTGCAGAATATAACGGAAGAAGATGAAGCTCAGTCAGCCTTTGTTACAGTAGAAAATAATTAAAGATTAAAAATGCTGGGACACAGTTACTATCACAGACCTGATTAATGTCAGTGATTGTTACGCACAGTAGCAAATGTGTAAAGGGTAGCAACAAATACTGAAAGCAAGGAAAAAGAAATCTCAACTGTACTTCGACATTTCTTTTGAAGACGACGTCGTTGAAATTAATTTAGAAGAATTAAGTCCCATTTCTTGCTTACAGACTTCGTTGCTTCATTTCACTCAATATATGTGACTCGACTAAGGCCATGCTTGATAAATCGAGTTATGAGGGGGAAGATGCAGAACTAGTAAATCAATAATGAATATGGTAACTAACTGATAATGAATATGGTCACTAATAAAGAAGTGATAAAACACATATCAGAATGATCAATAGGAAAAGGCTAAGTAAAGCGATAGCGAAAAGCCAAGCACACCAATCAAAATATTTAAAAACAAAGGCAAACTATGTGAGGGAATAGGGAACTTATCACATCATATATATATCATATATACAAAGCATGCAACACGTGGCATGAAGTGAGAAATAACAATAGAAACATTATAAATGATATGGGCTAAGGACACATGACTACGAAATAGTTGAAATGTATGACGATTAAAGAGGATATAACGGTAATGTGACAATGTATACACGATAATACGCGATAACGTACATACTGTAATATGCGATAATGTACTCGTGGTAAAATGTGATAATGTACATTCAGTACAAAAAAAAAAGTATCTTCCCTCGTGTTGTCTCGGTAGGGTTGGTAAGTGTGAATGTGAGACGTTTCCTTATAAGTGCAGAAGCCCCACTTTACATTTATGCCATCAAAATATGAAATCCATATAACGCTTCTTTATGGGAGATAACATGAATAGGTCGCAAACAATCGATATATTACAATATCATGAAAGCAGGGCTACCAGCGTGAGGCCAGACCAATGGGCATTTTTCAAATTTCTTCGTCCGTGGTGTCAAACTGTTTCACATAAAACGTAATCTATTTCTACAGTGTGTACAAGCATCATACAATAGCAAGAAGACTAAACAAAGTTGGCACTGAACGTGGAGTGGAAACTGAAGAATGGGATAATGATAATGATACTGATGATGACGACACAAGAGATTTGAGATAGTGAAAGTGACACCACTGAAAGTAAAGCACGTGAGCTGAAGTGAAGAAAAATAAAGAAATATGAACGAGTCCAGAAAACAGCACAGTAGAAATACCAAAGAAAGGAAGGGGCGAACAGGAACGCTAATGAACAACGAGCTGAGAGAAAAGACTTATAAAAAAAATTGAAGGGGAAAAAAGGAAAAACAAAGAGGAAGAAAAAATATAACTTAGAAGAAAAAAAAAAAATAGACAAGCAGACAGTACCACAGAAGCAGGTGCGCATTCGACCAAGAATACAGATATATACACAAGTGTGAAAAAATGCTAAAACTGGGATTGTTTTGTTGTTTGTTTAGATCGTTGGACCTCCGTTTGGTCCGAAACGGGCCTTTGCCTGTTGGCGGCCCGTTCCCTGGTTTTTATGTGGTTTGTCCTTGTTCCTGTACGCTATATTTTTCAAGGTCTTCTGAAAAACAGGCAACTACTCTTGGACGTTGTCACTTTCACTATGCAACGCCCTTTGGTGTTGGGCGCGCTATCTTCATCTGGGTGGTGGGTATTCAGCTATGGTCCTGAGCAGGTGTTCCATCTGATTTTTCTGGGCCTTGTAAAGTAGTGAAGCTGCTGGTATTACATGGTCTTCTTCACTTAAGTCCGGGATTCTTGCGCGGAGTAACACAAAGTCTCCGCTAACTGGGAACCTCATAATACCAGAGGGTGTGATGATAATGATAGTAATGAGAAAGGTATGTTTTGCACACGCCAATATTCGCCACGACGAAGACAAATATCACACCTGCAACAGGAGCCATGAGCTTATTGATACGTACCTCCGTGCTGTAGTGGTTAGCGTTACTGACCATGGGTCAGCACAGGCCAGCCCGCGGCCGGACTCGTATGGGTACGAACTCTGGCCATGGCAGTCGGCCCACATTCATACCAAGTATTCATCCTGCCATCGGGGCTTGTCAATAAATGGACATCTGGCTTAGGATGGGGTGTGTGTGCGTATGTCTATATATACACAGGAGTAATGACATGGTACATATATACAAGGTTCATAGATGGAGCAACACGACTGTAAAGATCTCTTCTCATAACACACACACAGTATCATATCCAAACGGGTAAACAGGACAGAAAGCTGATACTGTTACGAAAATTCCTGAAAAGCTGATGGAAAGAAAAATGAAGTGAAAACGATAAACGCGGAAGGTAATGGAAGTAAAACACAGAGGAGGAGTGACAAAAAACAATGGAGCTTTGATGACATACATAAACAAAGAAGTCAACTGAATCTAGAACTGCAGAATGAAGTACAGCAATAAAATGTTCTGTAGCTCACTTATAGAAACATGTGGAATAATAAAAAATGCTGCACCAGAAAATATCTATACGTGCCAAGAACTTAGAAATCACCAATCAGCACGAATCACTTTGGAAGTATTAAATCGATAGCCATAACATTTAGGGACAAGTTAATAATGACTGGAGGAACACAACTAATTAACGGAACCCTTCCTTACAAGAAAACCTGTTGGTACAAACAGCTAAAACAAATGGGGATGGAGTACCCTAAAGAATGGACAAAAAGTCGGTGAGGACAAGAGAAGAGCCAAGATAAAGAAAACGAGAACACTACGCGTAAGAAGCTAAGTAATGAAGTGGAAATTAACACTGAAACCCAAATCAATAAGAATCAAAGAAAAAAGAAAGATACTCTTAGAAGATTCTGTATACAAATGTACAAAGACTGATGACAGATAATTACGGAAATGAATTCCAATAATGGCTTCACTTAAATACCTACATAATACTAATCGAATAAGACAAACAAATAATGGCTCATCGAAAAAGTGAAGGACGAAACCTTAAGGGCTTTGAAACATAAACCAGACAGACCTATGATCAAATAAGGTAATGTAACAATACATTTACTCGAAGGTAACCTGATAAAGAAGGAAATCAGAAAGTGCCAAAAAAAGTGAACTAAATATGATTAACATTCTAGTCATAAACATGATGAACACATTGATATATAAACCACATAAAGCGAAACTATTTGAATTTAATGAAATCTCAGCTTATGTTGGAGACGCTGAGGAGAGTTAGATAAACCTGATTCAGTTACCATATGGACTGGACACTCTAAATTCCATATACTGACCGGGGAGAAAAATGTATAGAATGAACCTGCCGTTAAGAATATCAGTAAGCAAATAGCTGATGACTAGACAAACAGAACAATCAGATAGAGTATTTAAACTATGTCAGTCATTCAGCCACAACCAAATAAATCATAAACCGATAGGAGAGAGAAAAAGAGAATTAACCAGCTCGTAATCAGTGATACAGCACTATCTTCATACATAAAAGCTGATTAAATAAACACATCATAATATAACAGAGCTAATTAAAACATTTGATGCGGAAATGGTTGGAAATCATACGGCTCAACCTCACGGGACAGAATGACAGTAACATTTATTTTCATAAAATAGAATGGAACAAGATTAATTGACTAATAAAATGTATGAACTGGATTGGTGCTTTTATGCACAACAATACTAATAACAATACAACTATATTTCATGAGCGACTAAGCCAAATAGTATGGGAAATAGTGCAAATAAAACTATTATGAAACGCAAAATTCTAAGGGACAGAAAGCAATGAATAAATATAGATGATAAAGGGTAAAATTAATGAAAGCAGCAATACGTAAATACAGGAAAGAAGATCTTGAAGGAAATCAAGATCCCACATACAAGAACGGAGAAGAATTGCAGGATCTCCCGGAAAAAGGGTCCTGGAATTATATTTCTTTATGTTGAAGGCTCCAGTCACGGACAAAAGTCCACATCAAGGTCGGGCCCCAATTGAAATATAAACAGAATTTTGAAATGGAAAAACAAAAGACAAGGGAAAGTATTTACGAATCTCTGAGGAAGAGAAAGACCTGTCTTTTGATATGTGCCAGGTCATAGTTATTGGGAAAGACATGAGAAGGTAGAGAGTTCCAAAGCTTCGACGTGTAGG
>JAYMFT010245276.1:0-10989 GCA_038088735.1 Panulirus argus
GAGAGAGAGAGAGAGAGAGAGAGAGAGAGAGAGAGAGACAGACAGACAGACAGAGAGAGAGAGAGAGAGACTCTCTCTCAATGAACCAAAGACTATTACCTACAATTCTCTACCCTGAACTCCCTCACCCGGCGTACAGCAGGGGCCACCTCCTCTGCAGGTCTACGTCCGTCCAGGCCTCCAACAAGCTTGCCTCTGTGTCCTGGACTCCCACCATCACTCGCCCATATATAGTCCCATCACCTCACATGCATCCCTCCCACCCTTCTCAGCCTGCAACATGCTCTACCGCCTCACTCCTCATGCTTACTCTCACCCTTACAACCCCATCTCCCCCCCCCCCCCCCCCCCCCCCCCCCCCCCCCCCCTCTCTCTCTCTCTCTCTCTCTCTCTCTCTCTCTCTCTCTCTCTCTCTCTCTCATATACACATTTGCACCCTCGACCGCTGTCACATTATCCTGACCTCTACAATTTTCTTCGCTTTTTTAATTCTTCTTACCGACAACGTCCATACTATTTTCCCACACGCTTAATATTTTTTTCTTTTTTTTTTGCATTCTCTTGGTTGCAGCTGAGGATTGCATAAACCCTGCCAGAAGTGAGTCACGGCGTACTGGAGGTGTGGCGGGCAGGGCCGGGGTTACCCTCTCGTCCGCCCCGCGGCCAAGTTTTCAAAGCCCTCCGCCCCGACCCTCGCCCAAACTCTGCCTGACTGTGGACAGACTGAGTCCTGGGTTTGGATCCTGTTTGATACCGGCTTTACAAAGACCATATCCCCACCCTCACGTCTTTGCGCATGCCATTTGCATAGCTGCTGAATATTGCCGTCACTCCCTGAGCTAGTGCCCCGGGCCGTGGCCCAGTGACCGTATTTTGCATGTCTGGCCGTGGACTGGCGCCATATGAATAAACGTTAAACACACAAAGGTATGATTCGTTGCAAATTATCTGACCGTGCGAAATGAGTGACTACCTGTATATACTCGTTGCATGCTTAATAAGGAATTAAACTGTAATATTAGTGGCTCGTGGAGTCATTCAACGTCCTTATCACTGCTGAATATAACTATGCCATGTACGCTGTGTGTCCATTTAACGACATGTTTGTACATTTGTTTCGATTTATTTACAACCCTGATATAACGCAGACTGTGTGCTTATTTACAACTATGATACGCAGACTGTGTGCTTATTTACAACCCTGATATAACGCAGACTGCGTGCTGCAGTGGACCACCCAATCGGTTGATCCCAAATACTCCCATTCAGTATTCATTTTCAGAAATAGAAGACTAGACATAATGGAAGCAAAGAAAGAGAAGGGATAACAGATTATAGGAGATATAAAACAAAAGAATCTTGGACGCTGTTTGCCTCCGTCTGGTGAGCAAGAGTTACCGCTTTCCAATGTAGAGCCTTTCCCAAAGTTAAAATCGCTCACAAGCCACCAACAGAGTCTATATTGTAAGTAGGAAGATCCCGCGCACACACCGCAACAATTCGCTGAACTACTTGGTAATCCAACTTGCTGCTGAACCAATGAACCTAAGAATGCTTGGTGACAAAATGCGACTTGCTGGGCAATGCGCTCCCCCTATGCGCAGCCCCTGCACATGCGCACTTGCTCCGTAATCAATAAAAATTGCAGATCAGAAATTTTGCTCGATCCCTAGCCCATCACGGTGGTAAGTGGTTGCTTTACCATGTAGCCATTAAATTTCTTAGCGATTTAATCTGGTAACCGATCATGTGTACTTAGTTCAGAGAGCAGAGAATCGAGTATACTGTCTGCTCTGTGTACGAATATTTATGTGTGTGAGTGTGTTCTAGTAAGTACGATTTAAGTGTTAAGGGGAGGTTGGTTTCTGCAGATGTGATGAGGGAACAGGGCACAGGTGAGGGAAGTGAGAGACTGAGTAAGGAAGTATGCGGCGGGCGCGTGATTGCGCCAGTGTGGGTAAAGGAGTGTGCTTGAGAAGGAGGAGTTACGTGGGGAAGGAAAAGTGAGGGAATATGACAGTGAGTATGCGGGAGAGCGAGGGAGTATGCCCGTGAGTGGAACTGTATTGGAAGCAAGGTGGTCAAGTGGGTGAAAGTATGTGGGAGAAAGAGGTATGATAACGTGCACACGGTGAGAGAGAGAGAGAGAGAGAGAGAGAGAGAGAGGGGGGGGGGGCAGCTCAAGACATTCTTTCTACCTAGAGAGTTACTTATCCATGGGATTCAATACATCCTACCGCAGGAAAACTGTCTAATGAACTAGCGGCTCCTGGGTGGCTCGAGGCATTTCTCTACAAAACACAGTCACCTTTCTGACGACGAACTACAGGACTACTCCAAGAGACATATAATACCAGAAAACAGCAGAACTTAAATTTCTTTACAAAAGAAAAAATACGAAAGGTGAAGTGTCCAGGTATCTAATGGCAAAAGTGACCGCTAGAGGGATTAGCCTCACACAACAACTGGGCCACTGATCCTCCCAACTATAGTATGGACGACGTTTGGAATCGACGCTGAACATGCGGTAGAAATATTCCTCTCTCTCTCTCTCTGGCAGATTCTTGACATGTCTGGTGACACCGAGGAAAAGGTCTGTACAACAGATGAAATAACTGAAATACACGCCATCCAAGGATATAAGGCAATCACCGGTGTTGACGCGTCGCAATGATGATGGAAAAATGGTACAAATCTTATGTTGCAAAGAAGTTAAAGAAACCAGAAAAGGTCACATGTGTCTGTGTGTTTTCGCTACCCTGACTAACTACCGTACTTGGAATCTATTGGCCTACCATGGAATTTTGAGTAGGAATCTGCACAGATGGTGTTCCTTCGATGGCCGGGTCATTCAAAAGAACTTGTGTCTTAAGATGGAAATAATAACATTATTACAGGAAAAATTTTGTTTTTCATTGAGAGGATCTGGTCACAAAACCAGTAGGAGTTGACTCGAGAACTGTTCTGCACGAAATTGTGAAAAAATGTAGAACTACAGTTAAAATCATGCCACTTGAGTCAGGCTCGTTTGCAGATCTTCTCCAAATGGGTAGAAGTCACCAACGGAGCGCCTCCAGCGTTATGTTCTGGGACCGTTATTCTTCTTAGTCTACGTAAGTGACTTAACTGGAGGTGTGGATTCCCAGAGGAATTGTTTGCATAGGATGCAACGTTCGTGAGGGAAGTAGAGAGCGAGCAGGACTTCGTATACGTACGTACAAAAGAACCTAGACAGACTCCAAAGTTTTGTCTGATACGTGGTTGATGAAATTCAACCCGAACATATATAAGGTAATGAGGTTGGGAAAGGGTGACAGAAGACCCCAACACGGTTACTCTTTAGTGTGATATAAGCTTCAGCATTTTGTGTGTGAAAACGGCTTGGGAGTCGAGATCCCAACCTTTTAGATTTTAAAACAAATCGATGACGTTGACGTAGGAACAGAGCAACCTTAGGACACTGAAGGTAATTAAGCAAGAATCTTAAGATAGATGTAAAAAAGCACTTTTATAGTTTAAGAGAGGTGGATGAATGGAAAAATATGACTTGAGGATATGGTAGATGCTGATAGCATGCATAAATTTAAGAAGTTGTATGGTAGTAGATATTATTCAAGAAATGGGGCACCCGAAATGTAAAACTCCCTCCCCGTACAATGCAATTACGCAAGTAAGTACACACGGATCGCCGTGGTCTGGTAGTAAGAATTACTGACCATGCATGAGTCAGCACGATCCCGACCGGGGTCGGACCCTCTTCGTGGTCTGAATCCCGGGCGCGGCAGTCGACCTACACCCAACTTAGGTGATCATTCACCCCCCCCCCCTCAACCGGTCTATATATGGATCCCAGGCTTTAGATGGTGTATGTGTGTGTGTCCTTTGGCGTTCTGAACGTGGTCTTTATGAGTTACCATGATGTTATGAGAGTAGGCTTAGACATTTATCGTAACATTCCTTTCTAATTCAGGAAACAAAGCAAACGGTTAGACACAGATACCATCTCCTTCCCAAGCAAGATCATGTTGGCTGATACTCTGAACGAAAATATACGAATATAAACGCAGAGATAAACACTCATGCCTCACATACTCTTAGTGTACATTGCCATTCATGAAATGCGTACAGCGATTACTCAGCATTACTCAATTACGCGCATAACTAAAGGAAGACAAGAGAATATCCTCGTCCCGAGGTGGCGGCCGGGTCGCCCCTTGCATGACGTGCATTCTAAACACGCGCCTCGCCGCCGCCGCAGAGCACATGCCTGGTGAACATTCCTTCCTACGACTTCTCAAGCTCTGATCTCCCACATCTTTTGCTTGTCCACCCGTTTGCGTTTTGCCGCTCAGCGGTGGAAGGAGGCGACACGAGGGCCATCTAACGGCGGGCGCCGACACAAGGTTTGTTAGCCAAGCGTGTTGTCCGGGGAAGGAGACTTAACCCGGGTGTTTCGGTGCGTGCAGGAACCCCACCTACAGGTTGCCGAATCACCATGAACTAGTGGGAAGTTTTTGCCTCTAGTAAATCCCCTACCAGCTCGGCCACCAACAGGCCTTCCCTGCCAAGACGTAGGCGTGGCAAAAGCCAGTTGCATGGATGGTCCCGTCAGTGCTGTGCACAAGCTCTTAACGCAAAGGCCCGCTGTCGCTGTAACGAATTCGTAGCGCCGGGTTTCCGCACGCAGAAATTTCGTGGCACGTAAAACCGGAGGTGTTCCTCACGTTCTTAAACGTCCTCAGTAGTGTCAGAGCTGAGCCGACAGCGAACTCTCATCGAAAACTTTCACTGGATTTTCTCCTAATCGCTGCAGTTGCCTTCAGCGGATTATCTCGACTTTCTCCGCGAGCGCAGAACATATTCTCGGTGGGAGTACGGGACTCGTGATACCGCTTCGTCACACGAAGCAAGATGGAAGAAGGATACGACCACTTGGAACCTTCCTTCAGCATAGGCGCGGACCTGGTGGGTAACGTGAGTGATATAGACGACCTGTGTCAGAAGTACCTGGGAAACGTGGACAAGGCCGGCGACCACAGCCGTCATCAGTCTCCCGCTCCCGCGGACGCACACAGCCGGGCGCCGCACGGCCAGGGCGGCCATCTCATGGAGTGGCAGGGGAAGGTGAGTCTCACAGAGAGATATAGTCATATCAACAGCAATTGCATCAAGGTATTGCAACACAAGATGATGAATATCGGTCGGCAATATTATCGTTAATGTTACTAATGAGCCTGACCGTAGCAAGTGCAACGCAAACATAATTCTAAGATAAAGTGCTGGGTAATGAATGGTATATTTTACATCAGGAAAATTTTCGACAATAATCTTGAACACACACTGATATCTGAACATACACAAATATGTCTCTACCTTCGAATTCCACATAAGATGGTTGCAGTTCAATAAAAGGAATACAAAAGTCTGACACAGTAATGAATGATGATAGAGAAATGATAACATCATATGAATAAAAAGTATGAAAGTGAAAGGAGTATCTGATGTGAGGCAAGGATAAATGACGTCGACTAAAATCAAGAAATTTGCATTAAGGTACAGGACGATGTGACAAGCCAAAAATTGTAGAAAAAAAATAAATCTTTGTTCTACATGATTTTTTTTTTTTTCGCTTTGTGACGTCCCTAAAATGATACAAAAACCTGGCGCTTCATTCCGGAATAAGAATTTATATCGTCGGTCATGAACAGAAATATCCTTAAAGATATCTAATTTCACATTCATAACACTAAATTAACAAGCATAAGGCTGTGTTTGGTCATGATTAACACCTAACCCATCAATGTACATGTTACACTACAGAAGGTCTGACATGTTAGTTGAGTTAGTATGGAACAAACTGATGGCTGAACAGCAATTCTAAGCAGGTACCTTTCTTTTTATTTAATATCAGTTTTGCAAGGCACAGAGAACTTCCGATAAGATACGTGTCTATGCCACAGGCAGGGGTTGTGACGTATTGGCATACCGTAGGTCCGCCTTAAATATACGGCAGTTCCAGTTCCCAAAATACCTAAGGGCGATGGAACATGAGCACCGAGTTAGAGGAAATGAAAGAGAGCTTCTTCCAGATGATAAGAGTTGATGGTGACTAACATCAGTTTCTAAAATGTCCAAGAGCTTTGATAATATCAATAAAGCGCACCGTCAGAGTGCACAGGGATGCAAGAACCAGATAAACAGGGCCAAAACTCACATGAAAAAGGTTTTGCGATTAATTTTCAAAAAATCCTTCTTGAGCAGCAGTAAACTTCTATGTCATAAAAGCTAGGGAAATGACATCATCCCAGAACAAACCTGATGACCATCTATCTCCAGGCTGTACAAAATCACTAACTGAATGGAAATGCTGAGAACCCGACTGCTTCAAGCAGATACCTTCAATCTAAAAATATTTCTCCAGCCATCAAGTTTTCTGTTGCGTGTGCGTTGAAGGGTTCACAGTGTGTATAGAACGAAATCATCTTTAAATCTTCGTAAACTGACGTGACACAAAAGGTTAGACACCAGGGAAAATGTCATCTACATACAAAACTGTTCTTCATCTGAATCAAGCTCTAGATTTTCCCTGACCCAAACACCAGACGATACCAGCCTCGCTGCTTCGCTAGAGGAGTCCTTCACTCATGAGTTCTTTTTCTTAATTTTCTTCAGCTCTTACAAGAAGAAACAATTATGAACGTGCACTTAATATAAAACAAGGCGTAAACCGATTTAAACCCACTGAACTGAATAGTAAATTTGAAAATGCAGCAGCAATATAAAGTGTAGTTCATAACTTTGTCACTAACGCTAAAGATTAAGTAAATACAAACCCCTAATATTCCAAAAGAACTTAAGCTAATTCTTCCCAGTTTTCCATCATCGTCATCACCATCATCATCCATACAGTAGTTTAAGTGCAGTCACAGCACATCAATGTCCACATTTTGACATGAGAAATTCGTGAAACAAACATCCTGCTCTTGAGGCAAGTTATCGACGAAGACTCCCACAAAAGAATCACATCACACTAACTTTGAAGCATGTGTTACCAACATGTGCATTATGTCAACATTTCACACTTTATAAGTACTCACTCCATATTCAGTGGACAACTAATAATCACATTCCAGTAATAAAAGATATTTCACCAATGTTCTTAGATATGTATGTACCGATGTAGCTGGTAATGATACTCCACTAAATTCAAGTCAGTTTCCATTCCTGACGAAAATATTTTCATTTGGTGATTTTAGAATCTATATGTGGTATGCCAAACGGATGCTCAAATCTAAGCTATAACCACTAGCAACGCAAACTACAGCTGTATCATCACTGTTTGATGCAAGAAATGATATCTCAGTGACTTCTATCTGCCTTTCCATCGACTCACTAAGGGAAAACTACCGTCCAAGACGAACAGCAATTTTTAAGAGTTTGGAACGACCACACTGCAGGAAAAAAATGAAACTAGAAATTTTCGTGTTTATTCAGTTTCCCTCCAGAGGATAATTGAGACAGACCGCGAACGAAAAGTTACAAAAGATATCAGAACGCTCATATTTAGGAAAAATGGGAAACAAATCTAAGAAAATCCTTACTTCTTTCTTTAACTTTTTGCTTCTACTCTGCACCAAACATCTGTTTATGAACATAGACCAGTGCACTTAGCTAGTAAAGATGGAAAAGTTGTTTTACAGTTACTGCTGTTGCTACACTAATACCATAACATCAGCTTGATATTATGAATGAATGTGTAATCCTGTGGTGAATCTCTGACACTGTTCAAACCTTCATGAATACGAATTTACGAACTTTATTGATATTTTGCAGACGAAAGATATCAACATAGCCTGAATCTTGAAAGTTTGGTCGGATAAAAATGTAAATAGATAAGTAAACCTTGAAAGAGAGATTAAAATAAGTAAATTCAGCAGCAATATAAGTTCAGTGATGATACAGATGTATTCTGCACAGTATTTGTCTTAAACATCAGGACAACGCAAACTATAAAGCTTGTGCATATTTTGTATACAATGCTTAACGAGAAATGTTGCATTGTTTACTTCTACATGGACTTGAAGTTCCTCTGTAGTCAACCGAAGACATTCACACAACATAACCCACATGCAGTGTATCATTACATATCTTCCACAGAGCAGAGCATCTTACGTGTTACACACTTTCAACTTTTCATACACTTGGTGCCCAGCTTACCTGGCTCAGAGCTTTGTTCTGTCCAGCCAGTATGCTGTTTGTATGTTGATCAAAGTTATACAAGTCATGTACATTTAATACCTCCTACAGCTGTAAAATATTTTCGTACGTATGACGGAATTCCCTTGTTGTTTGTTGTGTCTCCCGCCTGATGTGGCAGACACTTTGGGATCACTTTTTCCGTCGCCCGTCCATCTGTCGTTACATTTTTACCAGCAACTTGACCTTGGTTCTACGTAGCTTTAAGAGTCTAAAGCAGATAATCGTGAACTTTATAAACCTGTTTCCCAGCACCTGATGACTAGAATGGCATGCGACCCACACCTCTGGTTCGGTTTTTCCCAGAATCCTGCCTCTTTTGACAATGACAAACGTGAAACTTTTAAACTATCTCGTGACTTAAAAATCTAACCTGACCGGTTAGGGTCAGCTTAGACACATCAAACACCTGTTTCATGACGTCTGAGGAACTGGATTGCATAAGACCAATACCACTAGTTTGGAGTTTGCCGGAGTTATGGCCTTTGAAAACGAGGTTTAACCTGGAGCTTTGCTATCTGAAGAGCATGTCATCTTCAGCCAAGGGTGTATTGAATATTTTCCAAACAACATTTCCGCTTATTCTTATTTCATTCCAAATATCTTTAGAGTAAGCTACAGGCGACACAAGCGCTCTAGGAAACAACCTGCTGCATATTATCTCTCTATCTATCAACAGGCAAATGTGTAACAAGAAGAGTGTTCCATGGAACACTCTGTGCCGCCTGCAGAACAGTAAAGCTATAGGGGGTGAGATAAAAATGGGATGAGATACTGTTTGGAGAGTATGAAAGCATCTGTGTTAAGCTCTCTGGTCATAAGTGGACTTTTTCTCAAGTTGTGAATCAAGTTCCAGTTTGACCCAATTATGAGGGTGGCAAAATCCACACTAGGTAATGATCTTATGCCATTCAACGTTGGGAAATGTCTAAACAAATTTCAAGAGAGTCTGAGTTAGACTCACCCGAGTCATAACCAAGGTTAAGTTGTAGATAACACTGCGACTCCCGAAGATGGATGGGCAGACGAGGGACATTGCGATCCCCAAGTGTGAGTCACGTCCTGCAGGAGACACAATAAACCAGGGGTTTTCATTTTGTAGCACTTGTAGCTGTAGGGTATCACTGTTTATGTACCAGTAATGATAGAAATTGTTGGTTGTGTAAAGGAGGCGTTGCCTTAGGCCGAATATATATATATATATATATATATATATATATATATATACGTTGTATTTATAGTGATCATTATAAAAGCAGATGATGCAGCAGAAGTAACAGAAGGGTAAGAAGTATATCAGTATAGCAGCACTGGTAGCAGACGTCTATATCGGTAGATGGAATTTCAAAAGCACAATAGCTAACAAGACGTGCAGCAAATGTACTAGTTTCTGTTGTACGATTTTTGTCGACTTATTAGTATAAATCTGCCGAGCTAAGAAAGTCTGACGCCTTCGGTCTTGCTGGCCAGGAAGTTGAGCGATGGGCGCGTGAGGTGCTACGGCAGCGAGGATTTAACGACTACGGCGTGGATCTGAGCATCCTCCAGAACCTCTCCGGCAGGCAGCTCCTCCGCCTCTCTCACCATGACCTGTGCGGCTTGGTGGGCCGGCAGTGGGCCTCCATCCTCCACCATCAGCTCAACGTCCTCAAGGCTACTTCAGGTGGGTGATAGTAGTCACTGTTATATACATACGATGGACACTTGTAACGAGTTCTGACTGTATCAAACCCGTAGTCATTACACTGCTAGCCAACGTATATTTATCCAGTCACTGCGTTATCACTGTTGATACGACGGAGTGCCTGTCGTGAAGCTGGGCAGCACGGGACCCGCTGCACCGCTGGTCGTTCTACAGTACATAGGACTCTGTCATTAGCAACAGGTCGCGATACCCCACCGCTGCAGTACATCTTAGTCGGTTTCTTTACTTTCTCTGGTCTGCATATGAATTATGAAAAAAAGTCACTGAAGTATACTGCCTCTGGAATACCAATTCTGCAGTTATAGATACAAAGGCATGCAAGGAATACAAAGGAATTCAAACAGCACACCAATGGGTCCTTTCGAGGCTGTTTGTGATAGTGTAAGATATCAGAAACTCACAGATTAGTTGCGGTAAAAGCTAGAAGGCACACAGATAATTTAGAGAGAATAAATTGCGAATCGTCGTGTTGACTAAGGAGGTGCGAATAATGAAAGTAGTGGACTGGAAGCCAAGTATCTAATCAAGTCTATTCTTAAACGTATCTATAGCACTGCTTTCAGCAACTCTTAATTGGCAAATCGTTCCATATGTTAAAAACCCTGTTGAAGAAAAAGTATTTTACATCATTCGAGGTAAAACGTTTGCCCACGAGTCTGTATCCATTACTACCAGTAAAATGAGACGAATCAAGTCTTAAGTAACTTGACAGATGAAGATCATCAAAGCCTTTGATCATTTTGAACACTTGTATTGGATCACCTCCGATCCTAACCTTCTCTTTTCTAGGTCATATCGATTCAAGTCGTTTAATCTGATCTCGTAGGATTTGTTTTCAGTCCGAGAACTTTGTCTGTGATTTTGTCGCTGTGATTACTGTGATACCGGTATCTTACTACACTCCCACGTGTAGCATCAAGAATGACACTGTTCTACACAAAACTTCCCGTTATTTGTATTCCGTGTATATCTACTTTACATTACACACACACACACACACACACACACACACACACACACACACACAC
>JAYMFT010245287.1:0-2500 GCA_038088735.1 Panulirus argus
AAACAGCGATCAAGTATAATAAATAAAAAAAAAAATATATATATATATATATATATATACACACACACACCACAGGGCTTACGTCAGGTACCCAATTATCGTCCAAGCTTTCCACAGGGGTGCATGAGCACCTGGGTTGGCTGTGGACCGGCTGCCTGGCTGCCTGCCTGCCTGCCTGCCCTGTCCGGGACTCGATCTTGGAGCCCGTAAGATTGGTGGGGTCGGAGCGCTGATGACTGCGGTTGTGAGAGAGAGAGCGAGGGGGTGGAAGAGAGAGAGGGAGGGAGGGGAAGAGAGAGAGAGGGGGGAGAGGAAGAGAGAGAGAGGAGGGAGAGAGCATTTGCCTGTTTCCTGGTGAAGATGGCCGTTGTTTACGGCAACAGGACTGTCTATTGGCTGATGCTAATGAAGAGTGTGTTGCCTTCCCCCCGGGGGGGGGGTGTTGGAGGTCGTCCCGCCCCAGCAAGACCGGGGAGAGGGGGAGGGGAGACTAGGGTGTATAGGAGAGTCTGGGGTGCCAGGTATAAGTGTATTTGGGAGTTTGGGGTGTATAGGGGATGGTCTGGGGTGCCGGATGCTGGGGGCTCAAGGCATCATGGATGCCAAGCCTGAAGGTGCTATAACTGTTATGGGGAGGGAGTGTTATCTCTGGGGGCCACTGGGGGGTGGTTCTCTAGAGGTGCCTGCCTGCCTAGCCCCCCCCCCCCCCCCCCCCCCCCCAGGCACTGGTGCTGACGCTCAGGGTTCAGGAGTGCCACGTCTGCCAAGCGCGGCGCAGCACTAGTACCGCTGACACTGGGAGCCGGGACACGTCAGCTCTGGGGGGGAGAAGGAGGAGGGAAGCGCCCCCTCCCCTCCACACCTCCCCACCACCACCGCTCACCTCAGCCATCACTGGGGCCATTACCACCGCAAGACCCACAACTGATAACCAAACTTGCCTGGGACAAGGGTTCGAGGTTTTCCTCCTTTGACTTACCCTGGGGTGGGGTGGTGTGGGGGGAGGGGAAGGAAAGACCCGCTAGCGAGACCTTTGACCTTTAATGTCTCTCGGCTAATAATTGGTCCGTTGATGGAAAACAGTTTGTGTTAGGATTTGCGCGCGTAATTCATCAGAAAAAGATATATATATATATATATATATATATACTAAATTACTTTGTAGTAAACTTTTGAGTTTACCTCTTTTTTCCTTCCGTTTTCTCTATTTTGCTAGGTAAACTTCTACACGATTTTATGTAATATTCTTCTGTGTTTACGTATTATTGGTTAATTGTTATTATTCTTCTTGTCCTTTTCAGAAATGTTAATTTCTTATAATTCTTTTTTTTCGTCTCATTTTGTTTCACGACTTCGTATTAGTATATGGGAAGCGCACGACACTTGGCGAACGACGCGCTCCAAGCGTATGGCTCGGTCGTACTAGAGCACGACGTCGGCATTGCTGATGCACGACGACAGTCCAAGCGCATGCATGACACAGGGCCCCAGCGCACGAGAGGCAACCCTAGCGAACGAGACATCGTCCTAGCGCATGACACACGATCCTAGCGCACGACGGAGTCCAAGTGCACGAGAGAGAGAGAGAGAGAAAGGTCCAGGCGCACGATTCGTTTCGGATTCACATCACAGTCTCAAAGTTTCGGTAGCGTCCGAAGCAGGATTCGAGCCTTCAATCTCGAAGCGGGGAAGAACTCTCGACTGCAAACTCGATTCTCTCCAGCTTTTAACTTAAGTTATCCAGATTTCTAAAGCTAAAAAAAGAGAGAGAGAAAAAAAAAGGATCATTTTATCATCATTTCATTGCAAAGGAAAAAGTTTCTACGCGCAAACTAATCATTAAAACCAACGGAAAGTTAGTTAACCCCAACACACACAGACGACGGGAGATAATTAGCAAACAATTTTGTCAAGCTCCATAATCGTGTGTTAGTAACTTGAAAGGAGGGTAATTAATAACTTTTGACGGTTAATGATACAGTAATTGTCGAACCTGTGATGTCTCTCTTTTTTTTTCCCACCATAAACTAGATAACGATTCTCTCTCTCTCATCACGTCATAACTAATACAGCTTTATTAAAGGACTACACTCAGCTTCATTCTGTAGTAATACAATACGAGGCTCGGAGAATCAGTAGTTCACATCGTTCCAGGAAATCTGGCCGACGGGAACAGGCTGCAAGATTACAACGACTACAAGTCGTGGTGGCTGTTATTGGCTCGGGCGTTTTGTCTTGTGTGCGAGCGAGAACGTGATCCCCCCAGGGAAAGGGATTCATCATCAGCGCGAACACCGCTGAGGCGTTTTTGTAAACGGATTTCTACAAGCGTGTGTTTGAAGTCCCGGTGCAGTTAGATATTAACGACGGGGCTATTTTTTTTTTTCTTTTTTTGTAAATTACGACTCTCACACATGTTCTCATGTGCCGATAGAACTGTTAACTATACAGTAACGAGCTGGAATGAAAGACGAAATAGGGATGCTTGAATGAAGGGAAA
>JAYMFT010245287.1:5000-10989 GCA_038088735.1 Panulirus argus
ACCTTTCTGGCTGTTCACTGAAACCTCACAGAGAGAGAGAGAGAGAGAGAGAGAGGCCATCTGGAACCCCCCCTACTCTGGGGGGTCTCCCGAACCTACCGATTGTAATGAACTCTGGGAATGCCGTAGTCTCTCGGGGGGGGAAGCGCATTAAGGGCGAATATCACGCTTCGGGAGCCCCGACCACCGCCCTTAAACGGCGAGCACCCCGGGTCAGTTGTCTGTCTGTCTGTCTGTTTTGCCACTAGATGTGTTGTAGCATCTTCATCTCCCGGATGCCCGGGGAGGAAGTAACGGGCGCTAGTCACGCTCGGAGGTACGCCATTGTGTTCTTTTAACTCCCTCCCTCTACCTACCTCTCCCTCTCCCTCTCTCTTGCCCTCTCCTTACCTAGACTACTTCTCTGTATGAACCAGTCACGCCACCTCGGGTCAGCGTGTTAGTTAAGGGAGAACGAGACGTCATCAATAACGAGAGCGTTGAATCGCTTCCTGCATAGACGTGTGCCTGTTAAGCACACTCACTCCTTCCTTTCTTCCTCCTGCTTGAGGTAAGCTTTCCCTCCCTCCCTCCCTCCCTTTACCCTCCCCTCTCGTCGTCTCCGACGCCGCCGCCGTTCGCCACCGAGACTATATGGCTTCATCCAATCATCGCGGAGTGTAATTTCAATCCCCTCGGCCGCCTCCTCCTCCTCCTCCTCCTCCTCCTCCCGTAAATGCTCTGGAGCCGGGCGCCACAAGTGTCAGGTCCCGCGCCATTACGGGGAGTGTCGAGGACAATGGCGGACGGGGGGAGGAGGAGTGGGGGAAGGGGGGGGCTGCCTGTGTGTGAGGGAGGGAGGGGGAGGGTGGTGTGCGAGCGCCACTATTATCGGGCCACTATAATGGGCACACTGC
This sequence comes from Panulirus argus, assembly GCA_038088735.1. NCBI lineage: Eukaryota > Metazoa > Arthropoda > Malacostraca > Decapoda > Palinuridae > Panulirus > Panulirus argus. Next base: position 5,897 of record JAYMFT010245287.1, read on the forward strand.
CACCCCTGTTTGGGAGACGACCGGCGCCGTTTCCCCTGAAAGCCCTTGGCCCCTTCCCCTCCCCCCCACCCCTGAACACTATACAGGAGGAGAGGATGGGGGAAGGAGGATGGGGAGGGGGAGGGAGGGAGAGGAGAGGGGGAAGGGGGTTAGGGCGGGAATATTTTATTTCCCATGTGTGAGTGTGTGTGTGTGGGAGAGAGAGAGAGTGAGAGAAAGATAGGGAGAGAGAGAGAGAGAGAGAACTGATAGTGAATAGATTTCTCGTAGGCCATAAACCTGATAGAGAGAGATTTTCACAATACAGAAACTGAAGAGTGAAGTGAAACAATAGCAGAACTCAATACACACACACACACACACACACAGAGGGGATGTGGGGGCGGGGAGCCCCCACTCCCCATACAGTAAAAATAGGTACGTACAAATAGGTCATTACTCACACACACACATGCACACACACACACATACACACACACGCGCTCGTCATTTTAAGCCCCAATGGGAGAGTGAACACCTGGGTTGTGTGTGGGCCGCCTGCCAATCCCAGGGTACCGACCCCGTGCGGGAACGTGCTGACTTATCTTCAGCGTGTGTGTGTGTGTGTGTGGGTGTTACAAAGCACGGAGAGATGGGAGGAAGGGGGGGTCTTTGGCAGCCGGAGGGAGGAGGGGCTGGCTGCTGACACCCCCCCCCCCCTACTGGCCTGTGTTTGGCGAACTTGCGACGGGCCCAGCGAACCACCCGACTTTATTGCGTATCGGCAGACCGGCCCTTCACCCGTGGCCGCCCCTCAATGGTGGACCAGAGGGGAGGGGGGGGGAGACTACCCCCAATGAGAACCTGAAGAAGGCACAGAAGACAAACAGGGGAGGGGGTGGGGTTGGTGCTTGTGTGGGCAGAGTGGGTTGACCTCTAGAGGGGTTCGGGGCCAGGAGGGGGGGAGAGGAGGAGGAGGGGTATAAAGTGCACTCAAGAGAAGTTCTTTGTACCAAAGGGGCCCAAAGGAGTTCTGTGTACCATAGGGGGCGACAGAGTTACCCCAAAGGGGTTCATTGTACTAGAGGTGGGGGGTAGGGGGAACAGATTAATCCCAGAGGGGTTATTTGTACCAAAGGTGGGGGCGAGAGAGTTAGTCCGAAGGGGTTCTTAGTACCAGAGGGGGAGACAGAGTTAGTCCGAAGGGGTTCTTAGAGCCAGAGGGGGTTGGAGACAGAATTAATCCAAAGGGGTGCTCTGTTCCAGAGGGGGGGGGGTTGGGAGAGAGTGAGCCCAAAGGGGTTCTTTGTACCAGAGTGGGAGGACAGAGTAATGCCGGAAGAGTTCTTGTTCTTTAGCTGTTATCCAGTCCCAAGATTCTGATATCTGCATTGCGTGATTTCTTCATCTATACATATTTTTCTATCGTATTCCTCAAATTAAGAACTGCACTTTTTTTTTTTTTATTCTCTTCATATCGAAACTCCAATATTGAAATACAAGTGTCTCATCGCATATTTTTCTTGACCGTTGCTTGCAGGGATTGATTTCAGCTTGCGAGGGTTGATGTCACAGCTTGCAAAGGCTTGATGTCAGCTTTCAAAAGTTGATGTCACAGCTTGCTAGGATTGACTTCAGCTTGCAAGGGGCCGGTGTCAGCTTGCGAGGGTTGATGTCACAGCTTGCAAGGGTTTGTGTCAGCTTACGAGGCTTGATGTCACGCTTGCAAGGGCTGATGTCAGCTTGCAAGGCTTCATGTTCAGGTCGTTGAAAGCTGGACGGGGGTGGGGGGGGGGCGGGTTGTGTGACCTGGGTCTAGGAGAACTGTTGTTGGCTAGGGCGATGTTTGCATGCACGGTGCATGTGCTGTACGCCCTAGAGAGACGGTGAAGATGTAGAGTGCGTGGTCAGTAGAGGAGGGTTAGGGTTGTAGAGTGCGTGTTCAATAGACGGTGATGTAGAGTACGTATTCAGCAGATGGTAATTTAGAGTGCGTGTTCAATAGGCTGTGATTTAGAGTGCGTGTTCAATAGGCTGTGTGTAGAGTGCGTGTTCAATAGACGGTGATATAGAGTACGTGTTCAGCAGATGGTAATTTAGAGTGCATGTTCAGTAGGCTGTGATTTTGAGTGCGTGTTCAATAGACTGTGTGCAGAGTGCGTGTTCGATAGGCTGTGATTAGTGTGCATGTTTAATAGGCTGTGTGTAGAGTTCGTGTTCAGTAGGCTGTGTGTAGAGTGCGTGTTCAATAGACGGTGATGTAGAGTGCGTGTTCAGCAGCCGGGGTCGGCAGCCAACTCCCTAGTTTGTAATCCGATTTGCCAGTACTTCGGGTGCGCTGTGACCTCGGTTGACATACACGCCAGAATTTTGGAGCAAAATATTCATAAATCCCCCCCCCCCCACTTCACACACACACACACACACACACACTCACACACACACAACTCAAGCAGACTACTGGCATATGACACTGTCATAATGCTACGGACTCTGTTCCTCGGGCCGTTCTCCGCCGTTCGCTAAGAACACCGAGTGGAACGGCCGAAGAACAAATTTCGTTTACCCAGATGGCGCCATCAATTACTTTTAATTTCACTTCCTTTCTCACTTTCTCATCTTCGCTCTTACGGTTGTGTGTGAGAGAGGCTGCACTCACGCCCGGACCTCATAAATGAGAAGAACGGACTCTCCCGGACTTACACAGGAAGCCTGAATAATCCTACGGTTGGTGGTAATAATCTGGCGCTGTAGATAATCCAATAACTCGCGAACAGCGGGGTTGGAAATTATGTAACCCAGTATTAGCTGTTTACGAATTACATCCCCCCCCCGCCCCCTAGTACGTAATTCCCGGTTTGCGATCCCAGACGTATATAAAGTGTCGATCGTAAATTCGGCCTCCGAACGTAAGATCCACCTCACGCAAAATCTGGACCTGAGATCCTTCAAGCGCCAAATCTGGAGCTGAGGTCCTTTGAGTACAAATTACAACCCTGAAACTCCTGAAAGCTAAATCTCTATAAAAGATTTCTGGGCACAGAATCTGGACTTAAAATCTGAGGACGAAATTTGGACATAAAATCAGTGATGACTAAATCTGGACTTGCGCTCGTGTAAGAACGAAATCTGGACTTAGCTTTTTTAAGCTTTAAGTCTAAATCTAAAATCTGGACCTAAAATCCTTAAACACCTGATCTAAGTCCACGATTTGTAAGTGCAAGATTTGAACCTAAAATCGATGAGCACAAAATCTGGACCTGAATTGCGTCACTTCCTAAACCATTGTCGTAAAGTAGAGAACAGATGCACAGTAGCATAAAATCTGAGCCGAGCATTTCTGGGCCTGAAATCTGAGCCTGTAATGTGGGCCTCGTATTAGAGCTCTAAGAAAATTTTGATCTTGAAATCTGAGGCAAAAGGAAATCAATCTTGGCCTTATGGCTGAACGAGAAAATCTGGCCCTTAAATCTGTGATATAAAAAAAAATCTTGAGCTTGAATCTGATGACGTATGATTACATGAACAATAATTAATCTGTCTATGAAATCTTAATCCGTCCCCGAAATCGGTGTGACGACAGGATTACAATAGCAATAATATGTTCCCGAACTCTGTGTGACTGCAGGATTACATACGTAACGGGTTTGTGACGGAAACAGCTGCCGTAACTTCCTGGAGTCGTAACGTTTGGCTGGTCTACTTTATACGGCCGTAGAAACATGGCGTCCGGCACCGTGGGGGAATATGGTGAGGAGGGAGGGAGGGAGGGAGGGAGCTCTCAGGGACGGAGTCGAGAAGGAAGGAAGGAAGGAGAGGGGTCCTTCCAAGGATGGAAAAGAAGGAAGGATAGAAGGAGAAAGAGGAGGAGGAAGAGGAAGCAGCTGGATAGGAATTGGAGAGGGATAGAAGGAATAGAAGAGAGGCTCTATAGACGGTGAAGATAGAGACCAAAATGTATAGAACGATACAGAAAAATATACTATAAACATCCCCTTTAAAAACATTGCATGAGTTAGAAACGTGATAGACGTGGTTTGCTATCATCTAACTTTCCTAAACCGTCATTATGTGACTTAGGAAATGAAACGACAAGAAATATAAAATTCCTGTTTGTGGTGAATGTTTATTCAACAGTCGAAGTCTTGGAGCAGTGATGTCACAGGAGAAGAGGAGGAGGAATGTCATGAAGATGGCCAACTCCTACCAACATCTGGTGAATCTGGAGGAGGAGATATTCTTTTTTTTCTTCTGTTTATGGCCTTGATATATTATAACTGTGCCAACGTATGGAGGGTTTATTTGTGTGTGTGTGTGTGTGTGTGAGAGAGAGAGAGAGAGTGGGGGGGAGAGCCAGAGAGGGACGGAGAGCGAGGGAGAGGGAGACAGGGAGAGAACAACATTCAGACGTTTCTGAATAATATTGGACTTCCTCAGGAAGTCTTTCGAGCTCCGCCTCCCTCCTCCTCCTCCTCCTCTTCTTCTTCTTCTTCTTCTTCTTCTTCTTCTTCTGCTTCATGTGGACCTCCTCGCCAGGGGGGTTGAGTGAGCGATGGGATGGACTACCTACCTAGCCCTCCTAGCCCCCTTTAGCCCCCCCCCCGTAGCCCCACAATCAGAGGGGGGAGGGGATGGGGAACTGTATATATATATATATATATATATATATATATATACACCAGGGGATAGAATACCACAGCCACCTATTCCCGGACCAAAGCCCTGTGGAAAGAGGATAGAGTAGTGTACGTGAGGGGTCGCCCACCTATCCCCATGCCACCCTGCCGTGATCCACTGGATAGATTGAAGAACTATCATCTGTTCTTCTTCGTATACGATAAAGAAGTTCTCGATTTCTCCATAAATTCTGGGAACTCCCTTGGCTGGGGATTCGCCTTGCGAGCGAATGCCGCCTGGGTCCACACAGGGAGTGCCCAGCCACAGAAACCCACAGCAGTTTTATAGCCACCAGGCTGTTAGTACTCGCGAATGGTAGCCGTCCGTACCCCACCATCCGTCCCTCTCTGTGCAGGACTCCGCTAGGCTTATATAATATATATATATATATATATATATATATATATATATATATATATATATGAGTAGCCTCCTCC
>JAYMFT010245298.1:0-40654 GCA_038088735.1 Panulirus argus
TCTCTCTCTATCTATATATATATATATATATATATATATATATATATATATATATATATATATATATATATATATAATCCTCGTCCAGGGTAGTGGCACGAGCCTAAAAGACTTGACATGATTCGGGTGGCTTATCAGAGGAAGACGGAATCGCCTAAAATAGTAGTGAGCGACGTAATAAGAGCGCTGGTCGGGAGTCGATAATAGAGCTGGGAGAACCAGAGGACGAAGCTGGCCGTGTCATTATTACGGCGGTCAACACGAGAGACCCGCGGAATGTTGACACACACGACTCGTGTTCCCTCAAACCCTAGGGCAAAAGTCCACTGTCTTTTTAATGCTTGTCCTGATGCTGCTGCGAAAAAGACTCCACCACTTAGATTCACAATGCCATTATGCAAAATGAGATTTAGGAACTTTGTGCGTTATCATCTTTTATCCGAGATTCCTTCTTAGCATTTATATAAATACTAAAGACATTACGATTGTATTTCTGTTCCAATGACCCCGATCCTTCCCACTGCCAACGCGAGCCGTGAAGAAGAAATAAACCAGGGCTGTTCTTCCAGATGACACTAGGTAAGAAAAAAATCAATAATAATAAATAAAAATCATATGCCACAAAGAACTGTGTAACTCGCCTGTTCTCACAACAGCACCTCAGAATACCCTGATGTCTGCAGACATAAGACAATCTATCATGACCCGATGACCTATGGATAAAAAAGGATGTGACCTTTGACCTGACCCGCAGGGATTAAATCAGAGGCCAGATAGTCATATCTAAAGGACGAACCATCTTGTTCAGGGACGTTTTATACAAGGGTCGAATGACCAACACGGCTGTTGAGGAAACACTTCAGCAGAAACTGCAGCAGCAGCAGTTGGCTACCCTCGCGTGCACTGCCAGTATTTAATTCGAATGAAATTCGCGTGTGTCATATGCACATGGAAATCGCATTCCTGGCGCAAATGGATACCTCAGCTTAAAACCCTGAATTCAATTGGCCAAAATTCTAAATTCGCAGTACCAACATGTGAAAATTCCGAACCATATTTCAAAACTTGCAGAAACACCGGCGGGATTTGTTGTTGAAATATTTCCCCCTCAGATATATCAGTCGGGGAGCGGCGGGGAGAACCTCACCCGTCAGTCACCACCCAGACGTGGGTGAGAGAGGGTCACGCTACCTCTCCCTTTGTTGCTGTCTCCCCGTGACTTGATGTCTGGGGAGGAGAACACGCAATAATACGGAAGGGTTATAAAGAAAGGACGGTACAGGAACCAAGGGAGAGAAAAAATATGGACGAGGGTAGAGTGCAAGTCCCAGTGCAAACACTGTAGCATGCACGCGGAGACTGAGGACGCAAGGAAACAAGTAAATGATCATTAACAAAAAGGGATGACTTTGACTGTGAAACAAGAAAGACAAATAAAATCAATACCCTGCAGTTACACATAATATGGACTCTGGCAAAGGGTTACAGGCACGTTATATGTGGAGGCACGTGCGGGTTTTCGTTACGGCTTCTGAACCATCCCAGACGGGGAGGCTTAAGTTACAGACTCTGACCACGAGTGGGCAAAATACTTGCGTACTCTCGCGTATGTCTGGCACACACTTGTGTAGTGAGTGGTTATGGGTCAATCCTAATCACCTGAGCAAGACTGTGCGACCCAAAAGCTCAACGGTGTGACGCTGGGCATGTTGGCATGGCCTTTGACCTGACCTTTACTGACGCTTCTAAGATCCAGACCTTTCGAAACTTTATGAGAGAACAAAGACTAGATCCAAGCTATAATCTGGGACGTAAAACGTTCTGAAACTAAACCTGTAAGAACAAAGAAGATGCAAATACCCGTGTAACGAATACAATTTAGACTGCAAATGAAACCAATGAAATGTATTACTAAAGAGAGAGGGAGTCCGAGGAAGGAAGGTAAAAGAAAATGTAATGAAAACATGAGAGAAGAGGAGGGGAGAAGCGAGGCAGCTGAAGCAACGAGGGAGCAACTGCGGAACCACCGCAGTAAAGTGGTGAATCCTGCGGCAAGAAACGATTACTGAGGCACAACGACGGATGATAAATGGAAAGGAAGAGAGAGAGAGATGTATGCGTGCATAATCAAGAAATAAGAGGGAGGAGAACAAAGGGAAATATAATGAGCAGAGCAGACACGATGAGAGAGAGAAAAAAATATGATAATAGTGCAAGTCGGGAAATACATTGTTTAAATGGATGGGAGGCCTACGCACTCTGTCCCTTGCTCGTCCTGAAGATTCGTCTCCTTTTCATCATGATTATATAACCCGAGGGAACCAAACTCGTGATAAGGTGTGCCTTCTGTGTTGGCCGGTTGCCTGAACGTGATGACAGCCTTGCGATGAATGCCATAATAGCGGGCAAGGCGATCAACTACCTCAACGGCTTCATCCCCTCTGAAGTGCTCCCCCCCCCTGGGGCGCCAGCCTCCCGAGTGACCTCATTATCAAAATAATGATCAAGATATCTAGTTTCTGTGGGCAGCCTCACGTGCTAGGCATGAGCGCCATGACCGTGTTGATATAACCTTGCCAAAGCCGCCATCCAACAACGCCATGGCCTAAATACCGAGACGTAGGCTGCGCTGTGAAAATAAAAGATTCTGGCAGCTGCAGTGAACATCATAATGATTACGACGTCAAGGAACGTCATTTTGGAAAACATCGAACTGAGCCAGGCAGCGCGATACTGTCACCTGCTGGAACAAGTCGAACTCGAAGGTTATGTATTTCTGGCAAGCTGCGGAAAGCTATGACCACCAGCATTCCAGGTGTCGGTTCTTCTCTGCTCCCGTTATGCCAATCACTCCAGCGTTCCATCGCTGGGCAGGAACTTTCTGGGGTTAAGGCAAGCGCGACGGTCCCCGTAGCTCCATGATCCGGAAGTTACTCTTTTCTCCGCACGACGTTTCTTTCCATGACGTTTTCTTTCGAGTCATCGTACTTCTGATACCAGTACTGAAGTTGGTAATGACAAACGATGTTACGAGTAAAACTGACAACATCATATTCTGTTGAAGTGTTTGGTAGGAGGAAGGGAAATTCCCTTTAGCCCGGGAACCCGTGTCACAAACTCTTACACGTTCTGTGCATAATCTTTGGTCTCAGTGCCTTAGGTATCAAGAACTGCACTGATATTCTTGCTCTTGAAGAATTTCTCCAATGTCTAAAGTATGCATGCCCCGAGTTGCATTCTGTACCATGCTAACTCACTGTCTGTGTAATAAATCATTCTCAGAGTTTATAATCATATAATCTATTCGGTGCAGAGATCTGTATCTTGCACCTGCATAACGCTGATCCCCATCTGTACTGTCAATAAAGTCAATATCTCTTCCCCATTGCTCAGGTTTCCTTGGACCCACTCGAGCCTACCCTGTCATCTTCCTACCTCATGAACCCCGCGCTTGTCTCCACCTACTTCGGTACGAGACCTTCAATCAAACTATCACATAGACACTTGGTACAAGCATAATCAGACAAATACAGCCCCAATACATAAACCAACCAAATCGTAAACTAGTATGAACTACAAATTGTTTTATGCATATTCATGAAGAAAACAATAATACCGCAAGAAGACAAGTAAAACAAAGGAAACAGATGACAAGACAAAAGAAGCAACCGAGCTATAACTGGAAGTAAGAACCCCAAAATTATGGGAAAGACCAGATGATAGTTTTGGGGAAAGATGAGGGGCGGGTGAGCAAGATATTCCCAGCAGCGGGGAAGGAATAAGGTTGTCACGCCATCTTCCACTTCAACAGCTGATCTGTGAATGGCCATCAGCGTGGGGCGCGACGAGGGGGCAGGAACGGGGGGGACGGGAGGAGCTGTGGGACGTCCGTGGCTGGATGGGAACCGGTAATACTCCGGAGATATTACGCTGGGGGAGGTATAGGTTCCATCATATCTCAGAGGAAGGGAGGAGGAGGAGGAGGAGGAGGAGGGAAAGCTCAGTGGCAGAGGGAGTGAGGAAAAGCAAGAAGAAGAGAGGAAGGTGTTGAGAATATAAAGGTGTTTGAGGGGAGAAAGCACAGAACGAGAGACTTCTAACGTACTTATACAGCCTTGAGTGACGCCTTTTCTTCTGCATTCTATGCTCGGCGTATCCAGACTAAGATACCTCATTTCTTACCCAGATTCCACCGCAGCATTAACAGTAGTTCCGGCTATCTATGTCTCCTTCATCAAGCACGACCAACAAACTGCCGAACCGACTGAGAAAGTTTAGCTTCCCGGAAATATCCCGGTGACCATAAAGACGCTCATTTCCAGCGGCGCTGCATCCATCTTGCTAGCTCAGCGGCGTCGGCTGCAACACACGCCGCCGAAACCCTCCATAAAAAGGTCCATACGTCAACAAGACGGACATTAGGGTGTCGTGCGCATCTCGCCTCACTTGCCTGCGCGTCAACCGCAACAAAATGCTCACTAAATCCAAGCGTAACGAGCGGCCGCGGGCTTATTTCGGTGCCACTGTCTTCATTGCCAAACTTAAGTAAACATTATACCCACTGAATCCCTGAAGTTTTCCTTTAAAATCATCTTCATGAAGAGAAAAAGAACAAAATTCCATACTCGATAGCATTTCCGCTGGGGCCTTTAAGCTATCAGAATGCTCTCAGTGTCCATCACTTTATCAAAGATAACTATTTCAGCAAGAAAAAAAAATATATATACATAGCGGATAAGTGATAGAACCCAGTAAATAATTCCTAACATTCCTTGAGAATCTCGACAAAAGAGCACGAGTGAGCCAGCACGACAGTGAGCTTAAGCTCGTCAAGAAAGCTGGACTGATGAAGCTCTGTAGGGAAGCTTAAACGCTACTGGTAGGGGAAAGGTCGTAGTTGATGCACTCCTAATGCATATGGCAGGTGTGCCAACAGTATGTAATACTATTTGTTCTCAGCCTAGTCCCAAAGAATCCTTGCCAATCTTTAGCTGTTGGGGGCGTGCAATAGGCGAAGGCAGTGTGGAGGCGTGCTGAGTGGATGTGGCAGTGGGTGTGTGTGGTGACTATAGTGGTCATGTACCTGACAGGGGCATGTGGCAAATGCGGGTGGACGAACGCCGGACGTGGGTCCTTATGGGGCACGACCCAGGACGTGGTAGTAGTGGTGGGCAGGGAGATGTCGTAGCGGGCCTGGTCCGGAGAAGGTATACGAAGACGGGTTACGTCGTGCGAAGCGTGGAGGTGGGAGACGGTGGTGCAAACCAGTCAGGAATCGTGGCGTGCCAGAGTGATGTGGAGACGATGAGGACAAATGCGGCGAGCACGTTATGTTCCAAAGAGAGTCGTGAAGGCGGTATGGAGTGAGGGGAAGGTCGCCGAGGGTGTGTCATTCCCCCTCACCTCCCGCAACCACGCGAACGACGGAATTCATACATCATGGACCCTAATTTTCAGGGGACACTTGTGACAGCCACAGGGACTGCCAGAGTCTGCCTTACAGACGTCTGCAACCTGATTTGTTCACCACTGATTCCATTACACCTCTGTCGTCAAGCACCTTTAGGGAGTGTTGATGCTTTGTGTTCACGCAAGTGGGTAACTCAGGGAAACAGAGGATTGTAGGAGGTAAGACTGGGGTTATGAGGTGATTCAAGGATACCGGGCTGGCATCTGGTAGGCGGGTGCCCCGAGGGAGGAACAGCTTCCCCAGATTCTGCCACAGGATTGGCTTACTCAGACACCCACCAATGGACGCACTTATTCACAATGATCCCCATTTATCTACACCTACTGCCGGTGTGTCCAACGTATACATACCCACATTTTTGTCCTTTTGAGCAGGACCTGTTAGAAGACGCTCTCAGAAGGCATACGTGATGTCCTATGCGACATAACTAATAAAAAGAAAATGCTAAACATAATATGCCAGCCATACAAACAAAGGGCCAGTTAAGAATTGCCACCGTACTGCACGTTTGGAGTGAAATCTGTGTCCAAGGGGAGAGGTGCTCACAGAGACTTAGACCCATGGTTTCCTGCCTTACTGACCACAACCCAAGGAGACCTACAACAACCTTTAACCCAAGTGAATCAAACCTCCTTCAGGCCCCGGCAGCAAGCAACGTGGCAACTCTCACAGCAGTCCGAAGACTCTTAAGAGGTATTTTCAAAACCACTCAACAGGGCGTCAAGCTAAGCTTATAAGATCTTCACTTGGACACAGATACATCTCAAATAAACCACATGTCGGCACACCTGAAGACCTCAAGTAAACCCAGACTACGCTCATAAAATTTCCTACAGCTTCCAGAAGCCATTCCCAGGACGCCGCCTCTCCACCAGGATCCCGAGGTTACTTACAGGAAACTCGCGTGGAAGTGAACCCTGTCCATGGACACCTTTCCTGAACCCAAGCCCAGCCCCTGGAAGCCTTCCTTGGGACCCCAAACCATCCGCAGACAGCGTCCTAGAGATCCCTCACATATATGCAAGCGGAAGATGACAAAGTTCCTTGCAGCACAATACTCTTCATAATCTGCAGCCGGAGGGACCACAATCCTAACATTACCGGCTCTCAGCTCGCCAATCGAAGTCGAACGATAAATCAAGAGTCCTCACCCTCCGTGCCCTATCACTGTCAACTTTAACCCTAGGACACCGATGAAAAATTCATAAGACCCCGAGTTAAAATGCAAATCGTCGGAATAATGCCGGTAAAACTCCCATCAGGACAGATTACGTCTGTATGTCCGTGTATTAGTGTCACTCGACGGACTCTTTGTGATTTTAAGATCGCCGAGGAAAACACGACGGCGCTTAATGTATTCTGCGGTGACCGGGATTCCACGAACGGCTTAAACAATTGGTCACTGCCGACCTCACTTCTACTCCTGTCACACAGGCGAGACACTACACCTCAGATGATCTGTAGTGCAATTCCTATCAAATCTGTTTCTCGGGAAGTCATCCACTTACTTAACGCGAGGGTTCGGAAAATCTCCCCAGCTGTCGCTTTTCTTTGTCTACATGACGCCAGAAGCGCTAGATCTGGTTTAGTCAAGGTCTGAACAACGTTTTGGCCATCTCTGTGTTTTTCGTGAGCATTCACAGTGGAAGCATTATCTTATCTCGACTGACAGGGGAGTGAGGGATTCGGTACGGCTCCGGCCGAGTGTGTGTGACGGACCATCACGCATGTCGCAGGACTTGTTCTCGCTACAGCACCAGTCTCGATAAACGTATGTTTTCCTGTGTAACTCTCTCTGTCTCGTACTCGAGAACTAATCACGAAATATGTAGCTGGGATCGGAAGATGGTTTGGCACCGTGGGGTCAATGTCTCTGAGGCGGCCGCACGTACCATGAGCTGCCTGGCCAGCGTTTCGGGTCATCTCCCATCGAGCAACTACAAGAGAATCAAAGACGTTTGTAAGACGCACTAGACTCTGATCTCGCGTTGTCTCCTCCAGCCAGTTACGCTACAAAGCCTTAGAAGGTGAGGCTGATAATCCCACTCTATACCCTGCATTACCGCACGTGTTCGCGAATTCCTCTTTTCTGTCTCCCGTTTCCGAAGGCCCAGATGAGACCATCAGGCGGGGGAACCCACATACACCCAGCTTCGTTACGATCACGGCAACAAAACGAAGAAAGAAATTCCCGTCTTATTACACCCGAGCGAGGATGTTCCCCCCGTCGAGTGATGTGTGACGTCAGCGTAGTCACGTGATGGGAGGCGAGGGTCTGGCGGACCCCTGGGGCTGGGGGCTCCACAACCCTCAGGGGCGTCCTGCTCACCAGGGGGGTGATTTATTTGCCTTTTGGTCCTACAGCCCAGAAGGGAGAGACCACCTGCGGACCAAAGGGGGGAAGGCGGGTCAGGGGACGCGCACCGCCGCCCTTGTTACTGTCTGAAACATGACCCAACCCCAAGACCACTCAGGAAATATTCCCAACACTAAATATAATGTCGGTGGAAATAATGGCCAATCAGAAACCACTAGAGAAAACTGTACCATCAGAAGTAACATCCGCCACATAATTAACTTACGTAAAAAAACAATCATAATGTTCACTAATTCTCTATATACAAAATGTATGATAAAATACCCGGTATCGTTCCCTTCAGATAAAAATATACACCTACGGTATATATATAAATAACTAAGAACAACGTCGAGGCTCACTGGGGTCTCCGACCAGCTCTGCCACTCAGAAAATATCACTAGGAAAACAAAGGATTTCCGTCCTCCAAAACACGTCTCCCACAGAATCAAAATCGTCCCTTAAATTGTTACTGTGAGACGCGCTGTATAAATGGGCTTCCCTGATATTTCTGTCTGGTTCTGTGCCTTGTCTATAAGCGTTTGATGGCTTTCTTCCTTTAATTATACATATATATATATATATATATATATATATATATATATATATATATATATATATGAAAAAATAATTACTTACCAAAAGTCAACCCAATTCTTACCTGAAAAGTAAAAGAATATATATTTCAGCACAGAAAGACAATTATGCAATGCATCTATATTTCAAGATACGTTATATGAAGGAAGTTCTTTGTGCAAATGACCTACATCAAGCAGATCCGTGAAATAATACGGACAAAAATGAGCTAGACCCCGCCAGTCTAGCATGACACCCGGTTACACAAGAGCTCACGATCGCTCTGACTCGAGATGCGAGTATACCAGCCACCACACCGATCACTTCCTCTGCAAGAGAGGGAGGGAGGGAGGGAGAGGGGGTGTCAGGATCTGCAGGACCTCAAATCCCAGAGGTCCCTGAGGATCACACTCCCGACCCCAGATGATAAAAGCTTAAAGTATGAGAAAGAAACTCCTTGCGCAATCGCATCCATCACCTCCCGACTCCCACAGCCGTACGTATTTATGACGCGAGTCTGGTAAAAAAAAAAATAAAAATCCAGAGAATCCCAGGGTACACACACACACACACACACACACACACACACAATCCCTAATCCCGCCAACGTAATCCTTCCACATGCCTACCCCCCCGCTGGGGCAGAATGAAGGATGATGGATTGATTAAGCCTCTGGGATTTTTAATTAGGCTACCACCAGGGCTTATGGACCTACCCCTAACGGCTGATCGGTCCTAACACCCGTGTTTGATAAAGCTCGGCGGTGACCCGAGCCCTGCACAAGAGGTAACTCGGTAACTCCGCTGGATGTTAAGAGTAATTTTCCTTTAATTCACCTCAGTAAAACTGTCCAGAGTGAGAGGTGTAATTCATGAGAAGCGCGAGACAAGGAGAGAGAGAGAGAGAGAGAGAGAGAGAGAGAGAGAGAGAGAGAGAGAGAGAGAGAGAGAACGAGTAATGACTGTTCATAACAATGACAAATGGCTTTTTGATTGCCTTAACACTATATAATATTTCTCAAACTTTCTACGGGGTGGGGAAGGAAACGGCGCATCGATTTTCTTCCTTTACCCTCCGCCTGGTTCCCTGAAGCCCTTTGGGCAATGACAGGACGAAATCTAGGGTATGGTGGCGTAGCCTTTGACCTCGCCCCCAGGAGCCGCCTCGTCGTGCCCGAGGGATAACCCCCCCCCCCTACAGAACAAAACACACTGCCCAAGAGTCCTGCCGGCAGCCTTCACCACCAGCGGGCAGCACGTCACCTGACTACACAAAAACAGGCTCGCCGACAGAGCCACACGAAGAAATGACGCGAGGAAAAGTTTATTTTTTTCCTCTCGCGCCGCGTCGGCCGGACGTGCCAGGGGCCCTTCATGTCGGGATTATATACGATTTACCTATACCAGGGGCGTGACCTCTGGGAGGTGTAGAGGCCACGCCCTTGCTGCGCCTGGATGTCGGTGGCTCGCGAGGGTGGAGGTCAGCTGCCAGCGATAGCAAAGGTCACAGAATGGCGAAGAGTGGGAAATAGATTACCGGGAGGCCGGCGGTCGTGTCAGCAGGATGGATATGCGGCTTCAAGTGAGGTGAAAATGAAGGAACACCCTGCCAGAGGCCAGTGACAGAGAGCTGGAGGTCGTGAAGCGGCCTGCTGGAGGGTCAGCGCTATAAGAACGGATGCGCGTGAGAGCACACGTGCCCTCGTGAGCGTAAGGCAATCCGCGTAACAGACATATTCATATATACGCATATACACAGTTCCCCACCATAAAACCAATAGCAGACCAAAAATAAAAGATCACCGATATTTTTACCTTGCTGCATGAAATTCTTCCCCACCGTGCCACTACCAGCCATACTTTGGGGTCAGTGGCGCAAAAGAGAATGCAGAGTGCACAAAAGGTCCTGAAACTGGGACACAAGAGAACTGAGCTATTTCCTGCAAGCAAAGTTAAGCCACTTCTCAGGTATCTGGTGTATGAGTCTCACTGCACCATGTACGTGTCTTACTGGGCTTGTAGGGGTGTTCCTCGTACTCCAAGGGAAAGGAAACACCAAACCTGAATCACGTAGTTTCTCTTCTAAGGAGTTACACAACGGGGGTGAGAGCACAGATGCACACGTCTGACTCGGATGAGGAGAGGCTGACTATTGGCGGGAAACTATGGCAAAACATTTTGTATGGCACGATCTACTGCTGAAGCCAAGGATTTTGCAACACTGAAGTACATGGTGTTGCAAGGCGTTAGAGCAATTCTTATGGTAAAATCCACTCTTTTTTTTTTTTGCGTGTGTGTGTATGTGTGTGTGTGTGTTCAACAACAAGAACAGGATCAAGGTCCTTAGGGTAACTATATCCCATAATGAGTTATACAAACACCAAGATGTCTAACGATGCAGCTCGCCGAGCCACAGACACACTGGCATCATAACAATTCGTGCGGGTTTCAGGATAATGAGAATAGCGAAAAATCTGGCAGGGGAGGTTGATGCCCAGCAGACTGACTGTTAAAAACTTTCTGTCAGAGAGTAGACGGTGTGCAAGATAAGCTAACCTTACGTAGAACGACCACATCACAACATGACGTTTAAAAGAAAAATAATTTTTTACAATCTTCTCGTCAAAAAAGCAGGAAGAATTGTTTAACCACCAAAAAGCAAATTGGCACTTGGGGAAGCTTCACGCGGGAGAGAGAGAGAGAGAGGTCAAGAGTTAACCACGTTTGCGCTAACTAATGTAAGATAATGAAGTACGGGAGGAGAAATGCGAGAGAGAGAGACCCCTCGAGTTTAATCCAGGAATTAAAAATAGCGGAGAAGCTGCCAGGGAGAGAGCTAAGTGTCAAACAGAGTGTGTGAGGCGGCCTGAGAGCCGCGCCGCCAGACAAAGGTAAATACACCAAGAATTCATCTGCTAAATTCACTAGCGAAAAAAGCTTTCAACTCGCCGAAAACTTTCGCGCGCGTTTTCTTTTCGACCGGCAGTTTCTCGCAGAAACCTGAGTGTGCTTTACATAATAGACGAGGTCTCGTAATGCCATGTATCTAGAAACAAGGACCCAGGCGGTGAGATGCGAGATGAAGTTGCTTGTTACTCTCACGTCAACACTGTAAGGAAAGGAAGCACACAGATGAAGTGATGCTCGTGTGTACATGACATGACATGACATGCCTAACTCGATGATGTGGGTATTCTGATCCCACTAGTCTCACGGCTTATGACATGACAACTCTACTGTATTCTTGTGTAGCTTCATGACAGTTTTACTGTATTCCTCCGCAGTTCTATGACGCCGTTATTGTATTCCTGCACAGTTCTTAGACAACTTTTTTGATATTTCTGAGCATCTCTCTTCGGGTTCAGTTGTTCTGAAGGATCTGCCTGGAGAGGTCGAGACAGTATCCTTGATCCACGCTCTGGTACACGAGCCCTTACCAGAGACGGCAAGGGCCCAGTCGTCAGGGCTAGACTAGGGGGTTGGAGCTTTAAGGGTCGCCTTTGCCGGCGCCGAAGCTCGTTCCTCAGAATAAACGCGAATGTCAAATACACCATCCGCTCCAACAGTTCCCGCGGCAACAAAAGGCGAACAACAAATTACTCCTCATTAACATCGTCTGGCTTCTTGAGTACGAACAATGTGATTAACTCAACTAGTCGTACCGCACCGAACACTTCCTACCCCCCCAAGTTCTATGGGTTAAATACATCGCCGGGAAAGTCGTAAAAATAAGGAGGGGAAAAAAAAGAAAAATAATCGGTGGCTGTATAAGTCGCCAGAGAAACTTTGACTCATTAACGATACCGGAATAATAATACCTTTCTTTTCCCTACCAGTGGACGAGACGTGAATTGAATTAAGCACGGTACATACACAGCTAAAGATATGACCTCGGAGACAAACAGAATTAGATGAAGCTTAAATGTAGTAATGATCTACTTGTGCATTTAATGAACACGTTACCATTTTAATGAACATATCACGAACACACATCATATATATACATACATACATGTGTGTGTGTGTGTGTGTATGTGTGTGTGTGTGTGTGTGTGTGTGTGTGTGTGTGTGTGTGTGTGTGTGTGTTTCGTCAAGCAGAGACCCCTAACCACAACACTTATTGAAATCTTGATCATCCATGTTGTTCCTGCAAGCCATCATTCCTCGTGTCAACGCTGACGAGGCACCCACAACCTTGAAAGAACGCGTCCAGCTCCACCAAGAGGATGTCCACCGCTCCTCCCCAGGATGTTCGTCCCATAAACAAGTCGGTCGCGAGTGGAGGGGCGTCTCCTCCTCCGTCCCCGTGAGATGATGACATGTTCTCTGTCTGTGCTCATGCACCCCTAATTTCCACCAGATTTATTTCGCACGTTCTACCCGGTCTCCCGCTACACCGGGGAGTCATTCGCGAGGGAAGAAGACTCGGCAACCAGCCTGTCCAGTACTTGGCAAAATGTGCATTGCGATAAATCTTCGTCCAGGAACCTGGAATGAGTGTCTGTTGTTGTTCCCCGCCATCTAAACGTCAGGATGGAAAATAACGACCAGGAAATGTTCTCAAACATTTTTTCTCTCTCTCTCTAGGACAAGGGAGGCACTCGCTCTGATACTGTCATGGGGCGCAGATGATGACGTCTGCGTTGCCGTCGATACGAGATACTATGATGAATAGGAATATATGAGCAAGCACATTACCCAGGGGGATCACAGCAAATTCCTTCCCCATAAACTTACTTAAGAGTCAAAAATAAACACGGACAGATAGATATTCCGGACTTTGTATGTACCGACGTCTGTTTGTGACATCGTCAAGAATTAGTGATCGTTAAAGCAAATGCTTGTCTTCAGCTTGGAGAACTAAAAGCTTTACAAGAATCGGATACAGACAAGTCAAGCAGCTGCAGGCAGAGGATGCTGTCCCTTCGGGTGGTATTATGCCCTTTCCTCACTGCCAAGGAATACTAGTGTCATCCTATGACGCGGAATGTTTAGTTAGGCTCACTGGCCATGGTGCCATATCACGGTAAATGTATCATGGCACAATGACCAGGATGTGTATGTAGATATATGTATAACAGTGTCCATGGTATGCGTGTATCACGGTACGTTAATCACGGTAGATAGACTATGGTAGAAACATTTATCTACTAACATACATCCGTTACGCTGCACCTGAGAGGTATTTGATGCCAAGTACGTCTTTGGCTTGATGTCCGTGGATCCAGTCATGGTATACTGCCTATGGTACTTCTCGCACGGACCAGATTCCATGGTTAGTTTATCACTGTGTAGGTCTGCCATACCACACACAGGGTACTGGCGTGTGTTCCCTGGCCTTTCTCGCTGTAGGGACATGGAGGAAACCATTCCACGGCCGCGTGCTGGCCCGGCAAACATCCGTTCGCCCATTTACATATTCATGGGACAAGCCCAATACTTGCTAACCTTCTAGTGCTAAATGAGCCTAGGGAAAGTTACAAGGGGCACCACGTTACAGCCCCAGGGAAAGTTAGTGTGGGCCACACCTACACCACCAAAGGTCTTTTGGGGGGAGCCATACCTCCAAACCCCAGGCAAAGATGTAGGGCCTCTTATGAAAGTAATTTCTGGGTACTGAGGCTTGATAGAAAACATCCGTTTCACTAGTACAAGACTACAGCAGCAGTAGGACAACATGTACCACACTGTATGTGAGCATAAGGCGAGTCGCTACGCGTATTCTACACATCTGAATAACTTATAAAGGTGCCAGAACCCTGTAAGAGCTAATTCTCAGATGAGTACGCCCGTCGATACAGGACAACCATAGCTGGCTCCCTCATAAACTATTATGAATTAGCATTTTACGGCGATAAAAACTTTAGTGTGTCATAAACCCCGGGTCATGAAAGTGTGCATGGTGGCACTTCCGAGATGAGTGCCAATCACGTTGATGGATGGCACTCCAGACATATCTCTATGTCCCAGAGACCGTGACCAACTAGCAGCAGCAACAGCAGCAGTGTGGTAAACCAAAATCTGAACCACGACTGAACATCAGGCGTAAAGACTTTTAATCCTTGTTTCGGCTTCCCATATATCACTTCATTTTTTTCTAGTCGTGTTGAGAACAAGATGAAGGCCTTACGAGGCTACACAGGCCTAGCAACGAAGATCGAGCTCGCCAACTCATCACCTTCCTACAATTTCTCTCCACGAAATAAGAATCCATCATCGCGACTGCAGAATATAATAATAATAATAATAATAATAATAATAATAATAGTAATACTAATAATAATAATAATAATAATAATAATAATAATAATAATACTAATAATAATAATAATAATAATAATAGTGTCCAATGCAAACTTCCATGACACAGAATATTATCCGTTATGCTGTCTGTAGGAAATACTGTCGCCTTATAAATTGTGCACGAGAGTATGCTCCTGTAGATTTCGTCTCATGACCTTTAAATAAAGTTATTCTGAATATCTTTGAAGCTCATCAAATCCTTTAAGTGGTTATGTATCTATATGCAACTTGGTTTTACCAGTACTTTGTTTCTAACTTGGGTGTCTATCCACAGCCTTCCATAGCTAGACGAAGCACAGTCTAAAGCCATTCTCCTCTATGTCTCACGTCCTCTTTACCTACCGGTCCATCCCCTGTAATATTCTTCTGTTCTTACCCTTTGTGTTACATGTAAAATACATACATTATACAGAAGCAGAACGTCTGAATATGATGTAAAGCGCCCCGCAGAAGACCTCCTTGGGTAAATCGTAAGGTAAACATCACAGTCATGAGACCTTCAGTTCCTTACGGGTGTTCGTCTCTGCCCCGATTCTCTCCTGCTGGGACCATGGTATAAAAGTGAAACGAGTCTGAAAAGATTCAACTCGGGAGACAGACATTGAAACACATCTCCAATACGCCAATGACGCCAACAACATGATGTTTTCATGCAAGTTACAAGTTTAAAAGGTCTTGGAGCCCAACTTTAACATTTCCTTCTCCCACGTAATGCCATTTCTACACTGCACTTGAAACCCGAATACTCGTTCCTTCGAAAGAATCACGTCTCCCAATGTTTCCCCACCGTTTTGTTACGATCACGTCTGGCTTCTGCCAAGAAGTGATACGAGAGTGATCACCTCGAAGGAAATCCTCCCCCCAAACATCCCCGAGATCTTGCGTTCCCTACCCGTGTAGCGGCTGCGTCAGCCATACACCCACCTACCCTGCCTGCACCAGTCATGCAACGCCCTTCACCTGTCCTCAGCCAAGATGAGAAGAGAAGAGAGGAGGGAGGAGAGGAAAAAAAGGGAGGAGAGGAGAGGAAAGAAGAGGAGAGGACATGAGAAGACAGGAGAAAAGAAGAGAAGAGAGAAGAAAAGAGAGAGTGTCTATCACAAAAGTAACAAAACCTTCCTATAATTTCTCTCCACGAAATAAGAATCCATCATCGCGACTACAGAATATAATAATAATAATAATAATAAATGAGAATGCAAAGACATTCAAAACAGCACAAACAGCTTATGCTGGTTCCTTCCCGACTAGTCAAGACTTTTACAGTATTTGACACTATTTTATTTGTCCGACGAACCCGTCCTGCAGTCTCCACAGCCCACCTGGTGACGGTGTGTGAGATTCCCCGTTGCAGAACCTCAAAAGGAAAGTAAAAAATCATGGTCTTAAAACGTTCAGGACTTGGAGAACGCATTTGCTTTCACCTATCGCAAGCATAAGGATATCGTCCAGTGCTTCTGATGGCATACTCTCGCTCCAGGCAGAGGACGGCTGATTAACAGCACAGGCACAGGCACCACAACACCCATGTAAAAATACAGACAGTCACAGCTCAACGTTACCATGACGATGCCCTTTTCCCGCACGGCGGGACGCCCGAGTCATCAATCATGATACAGCCAACACTGCATCACCCAATCAGATCAAGGAACGACACCTGAGGGCATCACTTCTACCAATCAGATAAAAGAACGACCCCCCCTCTCCCCCAGAGGGCACCAGCTGAGCCAATCAGGACGTGGCTGGCCACGCCACTCGTCCTGAGGACTGGGCCGACTCCATCAATCATGCGATGGCTCAGGGAAAGTTTCATACAACGTCTCTTGCAATTCACAAACATACTGGAAGGTAAAAGAGCTGTGAGGTCCGTTCCTGGATTCATACGTAAGTCTGCATGGGTGTGTACGTTTGTTTATATGAGTGTGTATGTATGTATATGTGCATGTGGTCGTACTTACGCGATTACCATTCGTTATATCATGTGGAGAGAATTCTATATTTGTTTTGCTCCGTCACTTAACTTTGCGTGTGTGTGTGTGTGTGCGTGTGTGTGTGTGTGTGTGTGTGTGTTTGTGTGTGTGTGTGCGTGTGAAAATGTACGTGGTCCTACACAGTGTACAATCCTTAAGTCACCTCCCAATCAATACCCGACCCGCACTTGTAAATCTCATGTAAACTTGACGTGTATGTACACACATCAAATTACATTGGCTTTTTTGAAGCTACACATCAGATTTACACAATGACGCTAGTGATTCGATTGTAACGTCAACTCCGAGCCGGCACAATACTGATGACATGAGGAGCCTCACCAAGCCTAGACTGACATGAGGAACCTCACCAAGCCTAGACTGACACCATTATTTGATGAGCAAAGTTAGTGATTGGAATATGCAGTTTCGGGCAGACGCAAAGACTAACGTACATATGTTCAATTCAGCTCCATCTCCACGTAGAGTGTAAAGGTCTTACCCATCCTTGCCTTTTCAAACTATTGGACGAACACTCCTAAAGTTGTGAACCGCATACATCCACGTACAGAAAACGGGAAACCGATGACATTAACTCCTGTCCATCCACTTCTCGGGGTCGTGTGGCAAAAATATATATAACGAACGCTTACGTTATAGTTAAAACACCCTTTTTCCCTAAACCCTTCAAAAATAAGTAAGAACGTCTAAGGCTATTTCATCATTTCTTATTTTATGTGTTTGAAACACGCCATCTGGACAAACTCCGTATTTACACCCGACCACAAGCATACATTACGTGTGGGAGTACACCACCAAACTATAAGCATGTAATACTCTCCAGTGTGTATACCAGCAGGAGCAGTACAGACCTGGCGGTCCACTGTGCCATCACCGTACACACCAACGTCCCCATCACAACAGCATTAAAATGTGTTTACCTCCGCCACAAGTCATCTCCATCATATTAACTGCCTCACATCGCTATCATGTTAACCGACTCGTATTTCTCCCAAAAGACCAATTATCTGCAAAAATTACATATGCATATTCTTCTGGCGACACAACACTATATCATCACTCTCATTATGCTAATTTACGAGACTAATATTACAGAATTTGTTACAGACCTGCGACACGATGGGAAAAACACGAACATTTTGTCGCTGGGACGGACACACACACACACACACACACCAGAAAAAAAATCAGTCGATTGATAGGTGGTTCATAAAACAACGAGTGATGCAGCGCCTCCCGTGGTGAGGTGGTAAACAACAGTAACTCCCAGTGACCCGTGGCTTACGATCCTTCGGAGGGCTCTTGGTCCAGCCACAGGTCAGGATACTGATCGGATCCTCCGGTCAATTACTGGTCGTCTGATTGATCTAGCCCTTGTGTCAATCGGAGGGGTGACTAATCAGGCCCTAGGGTCAACTACTCCCCAGGTGACTCGTCGAGCCCCCCCCGAGGTAATCCCAATCTAGGTGCTCGGTCAAGGCTCAATCGCACCCGTGGTGACTGATCAAGCCTCTTTGGGGGCTTTCAAGAAGCCAAGAAACAGAGATCGCGAGCAAGGGAGCTCCACACGGATAATGGTCCCACGTTGCAGTTCCAAGTGTCGGTGATCGTTCCCCAGGCACAGGGCGAAGTATACTATGTACGACTTGATGCGCTTCCACTCACACACACACACACACACACACACACACACACACACAAACTGCACCAAAACAGCTATCAATCATCAGTCATAAAATTTAACATAAACACACAAAAGGAAAAAAAAAAATGTATACACGCACGCAAACACTGGCAGGCCTCATGAGGTTCGCTCACTCACACACACACACACACACACACACACACCCACGCCATAAACAAGTCCACATTTAAGCTATCTATATATATATCATATCCAGAATTTAAATAGACAGAGGCGTGGTGTATTACACATCCCGGGCCAGTACCAGAGTGTGAGCTGTCACCTGATATCATGACGAATGATGTTTACATCAGCTTAGCGAGGAATGTGGGCGGCCAGGGGATGCAGCAGCCACCGTCCCCAGGCCAGGCTGACGACAGTAGTATTAACAGGACGAGGAACATTTGTATCGAAAGCAGAAGCGGTAACAAGGGCCACCAGCAAGAAAGTAAAAGACTGGCAGGCAAGCGTGAAGGCACCAGCAGGAGGGAAAGCAAAAGCGAAAATATCAGGAGCAAATGGAAAAGCAAGCAAGACCTGCAGCGGCAGGACAGCAAGGAGGAGCAATACCAGTCTAACTGAGGAGAGACCCAGCATTAGCAAGACTGTAAACAGCTTTAGGAGGGCTAGCGCACGCAGCTGCAGCATAAGAACAAACACAGGCAGCATTAACTGGACAGCAAGAGCAAGCGGCTGCAACAGAGGAGCACGCACGGGCAACATCAACAGAGGAGCAAGCACAGGCAATCAGAGGGCAACTAGGATCAAGCTTGATGGGGCCAGTAAGGCGCAACGTCAAAAAGCAGAACGCAAAGCAGTAGCAGCAACAGCAGATGACGAAGAAGTAGCAGCAGCATCAGAGGGAAGGAGTGCAAGCAGATGCAAGAGCACAGGCAACGACTGCAGGCAGACACGGAGCCTCCATGGGGATAACATTACAAAAACAGTGGGGTTAAGTATGACCACGTCTACCACCGTCACCACCAACACTACTACTACTACCAACAACCACCACACGTCTACCACCATCACCACCACTGCTACTACCAACAACCACACGTCTACCACCATCACCACCACTGCTACTACCAACAACCACACGTCTATCACCATCATCACCACCACTACTACCAACAACCACAATGCAACTACCATCACCACCATTACTACCACAACTACCAGTGCTACCACTATCACCACCACATCCCCGGAAACAAGCGAGCGTCATCTCGGATCAAACGTTAAAAAAAAAAAAAAAGAGGTAGACGAAGCGGTAATAGCTCACTATGCAATTTTCGGTAACTACTTAATACTAGCCGGATGAGCCGCCGGCACCGACAAAATATCCCCTTATCCGACCCTTCCTCTAATTTATGAAGCGCACACCCGTAATTCCTGTGAAATAATTAGTCGACGTCTCAATCTGCAGGCGTGACTGCCGTTCTGATGAGAAACGCTGGTTATTACCCTCAGAGCCATCACGCTGGACAGGATCGCCTCGATTCCCCCTCCTGCATGGCAGATGCGCCCGGGGTGTGAGGAGTGCCAGGTGTCTGAGGAGTGCCAGGAGTCTGAGGAGTGCCAGGAGTCTGCGGAGTGCCAGGAGTCTGAGGAGTGCTAGGGTGTGAGGAGTGCCTGGCGTGTGGACAGTGTGCCTGGTGTCTGAGGAGTGCCAGGGGTTTGAGGAGTGCCAGGTGTCTGAGGAGTGCCGGGAGTGTAAGGAGCACCAGTAGCCTGAGGAGTGCCAGGTGCGTGAAGAGTGCCAGGGGTTTGAGGAACACAAAAGAACACTGCTCTCCCTGACTGTGTTCCACTAACAACTCGTGATCATCAAAGGTCCACAGCAAACCACCAAGTCCCGGCTGAATGCTGCCCAGTTTCTGCGGAAATCTAAACCATCGCGTAACACGATCAAGACGTTGGTTCACGACGCAATACAGCACGTACAGGAAACCATGGACGCCTGCTTGCGTAAGCGTATACGTGAAACACCAACACTTACGACGCTAATCTATACAAACACAGTTCCCACTGCAGCCACAACACCCGGGGGTCAGTCCTCTCCTAGGATACGCCCCCCCCCTCACAGGACGAGAACCCCTACATATACTAAACAGTACCCTGGGCATTATTTCCCAACCTCCCACCCTTATCGTAAGAGCCTGGCAACTCTTAACCAATTACAGCGAGATAATTCCTTCAATAATCATAGGGAAGGTTAGGTTAGGTTTTAAACCCTTCCATACTGGTGATAAAATAACACAAATCACTAATGGCCGTAAAAACCCTGCGTGTTATTAACATGTCAGTGTAACCCTCGCATCCTGCACCATGCGCTCATTACCTACCACCGGAGTCTGTCATAATCTTTAAGGAACGGCCGCTAATTCCTGCCTTGCTCGCCCCTGTCAACATGAAGTACATATCACAAATCTCATCTCATTTTTTAAAAAACCTCACACCACATTCGTATGTTTTTTGTGGTGCTTACCTAGGGGGGTCTTTCTCACTCATCCACCCCACTCCACTCACAAGCCCACTCGAAGGGCGTCCCTCTGGCCTCCATCCACTTCCTTATCTCTCATAACAATCCGTAACACGTTCCCTTAGGCCGTCCGTTACTGGTGTTACCCGCGCTCTCGTTACTCTAACGAGTAACTTATTTCTACCAGAATCCCTTTCTGCCCTCTGATCTCGTAGCCTGTCGTCCTCGTCGGGTTTTCAACCCACTAATACTCGCTGTCAGTATCACCTGATCTGGACAGCTTTTAAGGTCCTTATCTCTCGGTCTCGTTACCAATCGCCCTCTTTATCTCACTTCCGTTACCAATTGTTTTCTTTATCTCGCTTTCGTTACCAAGTGCTCTCATTATCTCACTCGTGCTGCCAACTGTGTTTTCCACCTTGTTCTCTCACTCCATAACCAACAGTCGTCTCAACCTCGCTCTCGTTACCAACCAATCGCTCGTTATCTCGCTCCCGTTAACAAGCAGCTCTCTGTCTACCCCTCGCTCTCGATGCCAGGCTCCTAAACAATGACAAGACAGACAAAACCAACAAATATCCTACATCTATCACTGTCCGTAGGGCCCTTCCCATCCTGAAGAACAACACGGTTGCCGACCTTCTGCCAGGGCGTTCCATCAAGAGTCGTGACCGGCGGCCGAGCCTCCAGCCGGCTGTACAACCCGCTCCGCACCCCAAAGCAGGGCAACAATAGAGCCAGCCATGCCATGGGCGGCGGTGTGGGCGTGGGACGAAAATTAGTATGAGCTGGTGATTGAGGTGAGGGAGATGAGGGGTAGTTTATGCCGTGGAGGTGGTTGTAGTCGGCGTAGGAGGGGCGCGGAGGTGGTGGTGGTGGTAGGAAAGGTCGTAGTCTCGGTGGTGGTAGCGGAGTAAACAGCGTCTGTGTGGCACTCGGTTATGCAGCAGAAAGGTCACGATGGGTATTCCTGTAAGGGGGAACCGTCAATAAGGTCATCTCGGGTGTCCTTACGTTCATCGTGGCCGTCTTTGCACCTGCCGTAAGGGGGGGGGGGGAGAGGGGGAGGGGAGGGGGTCAAGTGGGTGCTCTCGCAGTAGACATCCCTGGGCAGGTCCTACCCGGTAGGTATGGGTGGAGACTAGGAAGACACACAGCAAGGAGGGGCGGCGGGCAGCGAGGGGGCAGACACCATTAGGGGTCATTACAGGATGAGTTATGAAGCCATGTACAAGACAAGTATCGACGCCCGGGTGGTCCGGCCGAAGGGTCGCCCACCTTCGCCACTCCTCTACTGTGTATTCAGCACACCCTCGCGACCCACCCAACCCACCCGCCCGCCCACCGCCCTCCACCTGCCTAAACGCCCACCAACCCACTCATCTACGAAGCTAAGCGCACCACCATTCGCCCACCCATCTCCTCACTCAACAACCCACCCACCCAGGTCCCCAACCAAGCCAACCTGAAACCAAGCTCCTCCTGCGCCGAACGCTTGATCGAGATTATATCTACCATCAAAACGTCAGCATCTGTGATACCTGTAACAAGTGGGGATTACAGTCCCTTTCAGCTGAACTGTTCAAGTCGCATTTTCGTCCAACATGAATCAGCACATTCATTTATGAGTGTGTTCGGGGAGTCGCGAGGGGAAAAGGAGAGGAAACGTACGTGTCCAGTTGGCGGAGAGGAACCTGGCTGGTATATTCCCTGGGCAGCACTGGTTGAACGAAGGAAGAGGAGGAAAAGGAGGCGCAGGAAGATGTGAGGGCGTAGATGCAGCGGCAGCAATGGTAGTGGTGGTGTGGCATGTTAATGACACTGGTGTCTCTTTTTCAGTGTGGTAGTTGCAGTGGTGGTGGTGGTATTGTAAGTGGGCGGCAGTGGCCATGGCACTGCAGCTGATGGACACATCTCTCGTGGTGGTGATAAGGGGTAAGAAAGACCATCATTAATTAAGCAACCAGCAGACGAGGGTTAGCAAAATCATAATATTACAACTGCCGCTTTTCCATTAAACTGAACATATAAATTACAACTTAAAACAGTAAATTCTACACAGACGGTGTAAGTTATTTCTGTAAACAGGTGACGTGGTGGCCACATAAACTTTGATATAGGCGTCCATAAAGACGATCCATCAGTGGTTTAAGAGGCGCCACTACATTACGGGCTGGTTCATAAATCAGTCAGTATACGAGCCATCAGGGTCAACCCTAATCTGGCGAATCTTGGGGTCCTCTCATGGCGTGGCTCCTTTACACTGTCCACGTGATTATACTTATCTCGCCAGCGTCTCTGTCCTTGTAGCCACACGACTAAACGGCTGTCAAGAGTAGCTGAAGTACTGCACCTACGTGCGCGCTGATACGGCGAGTAGAAAATACAAACTAAAGACCTTCAGTGACGATCCAGATCGACGTCAGTAAGGACCCGAGGGGCGGCGGCAGAGGCTGTAAATCTTGCCTCAGACGTCAGGCCTTCACGAAGGCCCTCGTCCTTCAACTTTCCCCATGATGTGTTCGCCTACCTATTGTTCATGGGTAAGGAGGAGGGGAAGGCCTGAGGCATCGGTCTAAACCCCCCCCCCACTTTCCGTCTCCTCCCTTGTGCACCGTGATCCTCTACATATGCAAGACATAACCCCCTCCTCTTCCTCTCAAGTGACCACCTCAAAACAAACTGCAGAGGTCGGTTCCCCCCCTTCTGGGATATACGCACTGTTATCTGCATATTACAGGAGGCGAGGGGCGTGTGTGTCAAAGCGCCTCTGGGACCCCTCCATCCTGACCCAAACGTACACCAGGGCGACGGTGACCTTGTTAGTATCGACGTGTGTGAGGTCAAACCCTGCGCCAGGGACCCGGTGGCCTGTGTTGTCCGAAGACCGTGTCCGACACCGTTAAACACGGAGCAGGGGGAGAGTGCACGGAATTCAATATTCTTCCCCGGAGGAACATCACACGAATGTACAGCCGACTCACTAAAAAGTATTCGTGCTTGCGGGTCAACCTTCTCATGTTTTCCTCCATGCAAGCCTGTTGGGTTGTCACTCACTGCTTCCTTGTCTATGTCCGTCTGTCTGTATACCTCTTGTCTCCCATACTATCAAACTGCTCGCCTGTCAGTCCAAGGAACGCGTACGGCATTCGCGTTCTGTAACTCACACAACCTGTTGAGACTTCCTGTTTTTTTTTTTCAGTGAAAAACACAGCAAAGGCTTTCAAGTCATTAAAAGTAATTCGTTAATTAGTACACAAGCGTTTGCCTATGGTACACCACGTGAAGCTTCTCATGCAATACAGGAAATATTAGTAGTCACCCGCAATCCGTCCTGTCAGAAAATATTTTGCGCCCTGGAGAGAGCACTCATGCATAAAATTTCCTTAACTCCCGGGGCTTTAAACAACGCAAACCTATTTCTTGCCTAAAATAAAAATCAGATTCCTCGTATGAATCTTTAAATTCTAAAATTGTCCGTGAAGTGAAATTTCCTGGACCTGGTTATACCAACGTCGGCAACTTAACGACGCTGTGGGTGGGTCCTGCAGGTCTGACTTTCCAGGTCACTTCTGAGCGTCAAGAGGAAAGCCAGACCTTGAGACTAAAGATATCCCCCACTAGTGATGCACTCATATGGGAAGGTGAGTTTGTGAGTCTTTCACGAATACTTAACCTTATCCGTTCTAAATTGCCATCCACATTTCGGCAGAGGATTTTCACCACATACAAATGACTGTGTTCTCATGTTCGAGGACGTGTGGGGAGGAGTTGGAGAGGAACGCTTCCCTCAGAGGCTCTGGGACCGGTGCGTTCTTCGCGGTGGTGGGTCACAAAAGTTCTATGGCTGCCTAAGAGACCAATTTTCCGGTAATTTGGACCTGGTCACGCCCCCTTCCTCCGTATCAACTTCCTCCATGACCAGGCGCCACATCTAGTCATTAGAGCACTTTACCGCCCACGATGCCAGTTTCAACACAGCAACCTATAACTAATCACATAAGCGACCGGTGCCAGCACCATGAATATACTTTCTCGCCAACCCATTCAGCTCTCATACCAGATCACAGTTTAGAGAGCCACCACCACTAAATCTTGCCTCTATATCTGTACAGAATACAAATGCCACTTGACTATAAACTTAGGAACAACGCGTAGGACTACTCCGTCCATAACAGCGACCAGGGTGGGCTTGTGTGTGTGTGTGTGTGTGTGTGGGTGGGTGTTCCCGGGTGGCGGACGCGGTCACGTCCTAAGAAGAACCGAGCAAATAAACACACTGAGAGCGTCAAGTGCATTTGTTATTACTACCGACCCAGCGACCCTCCTTGCCGTACCGCGTCGCGCGACGCATGGCGTTGCCGTCGGTTCTCTCTCGAAAATGCGTGGCCTTCGGCTCCCTGAGGAGAGAGAGAGAAAAAAAGGATAAAAAGACAAGAGGCCTGAAGCCTGAAGGCCCTCATCTCACACCCCACCTCCTGGAGAAGCTCAGCCATAAATAGCACACAGGAGACAACAATGTCATATAAACTAACTTTACCGTCATTCCTAAACAAGAATTATTACCCCTGGCCAAAGCTTGATAATTCCTTGTCAACTAAATAAGCAGCTTTCTCCCGGGTACACAGACACACACACAGAGACACACTGACTAATCCGAGATCTTTCCTTCATCACGATTAAACAGACAGTTAAGAGCAAAGGCCTCACAACTTGCGGATTCTCTCACGCCCAAGACCAAACTAATCGCTACCACAAAAACACACACACACACGAACACAGCCACACACACACACACACACACACACACTCACGGTGTACAGGAGCTATACAAGTGGTGATACAGGCTTCCCAAAGTAAACTGTAAACAGTTCTCGGTATACCTTGGCCTAAAGTGGTTGACTTAACAACTACTTGTGATCCGCTTGTGTCATCCACCACATTCCTGACCATCCTTCGTCTACTTAAATAAATGGGAGGGTGGAGGGAAGAACCATCTTGCCGGACCTCCTCTGGACCCACACTCAGGGACCGAAGACAAACACGCTCCAGCACGCTATACACCAAGCGAACGCACGAACGAGGAAAAAAACCCCACGGTCGAGATAAAACACAAAGAATCATAATAAACCGTGGCAAGTTACGAGACAGGAGTGGAGCAATAATCGTTGAAATCCGAGTTATTAGCCAAACCTCTTACTCATATGTTGCTCACGTCTCGACCCCCGCACCAACACCTCACATTGATAAGACGGACTCTCGGGTAACTTTTACAAACACGATCTCCGCCGAGTCTGTGGCGCTCCTCCGTCTCAGAATGGACCACAGACACAGACTCTCCAGCGCTGTTGCCGTTTCTTAATATGCAAACTAGCTGCTCCCTTGCAACTCGATTCACGCACGCACTTCGGAGTCTGCCAGTATTCATAACATGAGATGTTAAATCAAGACATGGAGGAAACAACTCGGTCATAACCTTTTCTCCAATACAACACTAGATCTCATCCCTCCCATACCATCTCCATACAACCCATCACACCTGCGTAAGAGTAACCCATTACCCACGCAGCCCCGAGGGTAACGCGTTCGCGCCAGCCCCATGAGTCGCGACGGTGGGGGGGGCCCCCAGGAAGAGCGTGCTCGGAGTAGCGCGGCGGTAATACACCCAATATGCCCCACTTGGCTGACGCGCCTGGTGTACTCATGCCCTGGAGCGTTCACTTCCCTGCCCTTCCCTCCTTACACAGCGGGGGAGGAGGGAGGAGGAGGAGGAGGAGGGAGGAGGTTGATTTGACAGGCACATGAATACGACAGCTACTAAGAACTTTACCTTATCATAAAAAGAAACCAATGTAATTCACACACTCTAACCTTCGTCATAATCTTGCATGGCACTTTTATCGTGTTCTTAAAACGAATTTTACACGTGGCATCTTGGTCGTAAGACAGAACTATAAACTACCTAAGGTTCATCCCGAAAACTGTAAAAACATTTTTACATCAGCACAAGCCAACAGTGCAAAGAGGCACGGGACATGACAGCACAGGGCGTTTAGGGATAGATCCAAACAAACCCTGCAAGAAATGTCACAACACCTTATTGTTAATGACAAGATACCCGAAATGTTAAGTTTGTATCCATTTTTTGCATATGAAACTATGTAACTATATAATGCATTGTAATATCAACCCACTGGGGTCTGACTAAGACCCTTTGTGACCCCTGTAATCCTTTGGCGCTACCGCTCGCAGGATGAGTATGGGGTGCACAATAAATTTGCCGGCGCAAATCAAATCAGGGTGTACTGGACAGTTTAACAGAGTTCTGGTTCTTACCCTTCTTGGGTGACGCTCTACTAACCTGTACAATATTCCTTAACATAAAAAACAACGACTTCATATTCCTCTTCACTTACTGCTAGAACTTCTGAGACTCACACCACGTACAGTCAAGGCAACCCTCGCGCACCGCCGGCTGAACTTGTGGTACCACTGGTTACAAAAGGCTTTTACCAGCTTAGTAGCAGACTGACCGGTAGAGGGAGACGACCTCCGAAGCCAGCGATAAGGTTAGGAGAATCCACCTCCAGCCGTCACTGGCTGACGTCGGGTCTCCAGCGGCTGCTATGGGAAGGTATTAAGCAGAAATCGTTATGTTACCATCCGGAGTGCAACCCGGCGGTCAAGATTTCCACATGGAACGAGGACACTCGCTTGCCTCTTGAGCACGACGGGTACCTCATTTGGGCATAAAGGCTTAACGTTTGAGCTGACCACACCATCATACCCATAGGTCGTATCGTCGTATTCAAGGGTCGTACCGTAGCGCCACGGTGTTCAAGGGGATGAATTACGCTATTATGCTAGGAAACATTGCGATTTTTACAATGGAAAACATCCATAATACAAAAGAAAAAGGTTTTAATGTATTCTGAAGTTATATTCTTGACCAAGTGAGAACTGAAGATCAAATATTCTCCGACCAAATATCTTTTTCCTCCAAGATCTCATCGATATGGGAAGAGTTTGAAGGTGTTCACCTACCAACCACACTCAAGTCACACAGGAGGCAGAGATAACTGCAGTAAAACTTATATCCTTGCAGAGAGTGGGCGATGCCACTCCTGCGCTAGGCTCTGGGAGACGGAGGCCTGGAATTTAATTAAGGAAGAAGTACAACCATTAGGGGGAAGTGATACGGACGGGGCAGAGGTACGGGGCCTCCGGGACACAGCTGGAAAATATTACGAAGAAGCAGCAGCAAATAATCAGCGAGTAGGAGAGTAATAACAAAATAAGCTTTCTGACAACTATAGCTGTCGACATGAGAGTGATATGTAGGGGCAAAAAATATCAGAACGTGTGAATATATTAGAATTTGAAGATACAAGTGAGAGAAAGTATATCTCCTGCACTGCGTGAGGCACAGGGTCAAGAGGAGGAGACCTTGGTTGCGAAGCCGAGAGAAAAACGCCGCAAAAATATGACTTGAATGCGGATTTAATACGGCTGATCCTAACGAAGCGGACTGTAGTGGTAGAGATAGTGGGTCTTATAGTAGTGGTAGAGGTTGTGATGGTGGTTGAAGGTCTGATAGTTGTAGATACAGTGCGTTCGTTCATGGTGTTGTTGACTTTTGCGATGGTAATGGTACCGGTGGCAGTGACGGTGGCATGCAGCTTGCTCGAGCTACCGGCTACCTGGTGATGGTAGCCAGAGAGAAGCTGGTGGATAATTGCAGTTGTTGAAAGACAGCTGCTGGCAACAGGTACAGAAGATGTTAAGTGTCGATAGCTAAATGGGCTAGTTGGTGGTGATAGACGGGATAGGGTTGATGGTGGTAGATAGGGAAGCTGGCGCTGGCCGGGTCGGTTGGGATGGAAGAAGAAGGGCTCATCTCCTACTTAGTATTCGCTTCATCTCGCATCACCACCCCAGGTGGTGAGAGCTATCGGGGTCGTGATGAGGCAAGAGACGATATGACCCGGGGCAAAAAAAAAAAACTAAGCTTCAAGAACCAGCAGCTCGGTGTCACGAGGCTAGCTAGCTAGAGTGGGAGAGAGAGAGAGAGAAGCCTAATGAGACGGGTCGCCAAGAGCCGAAGACCGTCCAGACGATTCTATCACCATACCCCGGACGTAACCCTCCCCCTGCAGGAAAAACCTGAGAGCTGCCACTTGACAACCAAACACCAAACTTCAATTTACCTTATCTAAGAAATATTTGACAGATGGTATTCCTAGGTATTCTTCCTCCGTCCTCCCGCCCGGGCCGGTCTTCCTCCGGCTATACTCTCCGGTGCCACGGCGCTTGACATACAAAGAATACCTCAACGACGTAACTGATAGTGCCCCCCCTCTCAACCACATTCCACCGCTTGTGCGGCGATGGTGGTTCACTTAAGCCGGCTCGTACCGACGACGTGTTCACACTGAGAAGCAAGCACCCACGGACATATCTCAGATGTTTATATCTTCCCAGGATTACCCTTATCGTCTCATAAGCTCTCCGCTGCCAATCACCGCGCCATCCCTAGTCTTCCGTTACAGACCACAATCCACCAAAACTCCTCTCTCACTCCAGCTTCACTACAGTCACAGGTCTCTCTTCCAGCCATCACTCCAAGCCTTCAATCAAAACTCCAAACCATTCTCATCGTCACTCGACCCTTTCCAGCCAACATACTTTCCCTCCAGCCAAGGCTGGATCCTCCCCACCATAACTCCACCTCTTGGGTTATCACTCCATCCCTGTCCATATCACTCCACACCTTCCACTATCAGTATTCTCCACTCCCATCACAAATCCCCTCCGCCGACACTCCCCACTACACAAAACTCTCTCCTCTTTAAACACTCCACACCAACAGCAACTCTTTTATCTCCAACAGCTCCCTCCACCAGACGTCCAACTCTACCACGAAACATCCTCCTCCACCGGAGCCCCTCCCTCTTACTGTCATCCCCAGCAAGGCAAGAAGAGGAGGAGCCCAACGCTCAAGTAGGGAGAACTCGGACGCAAAGCCTAGCCGCTCCAACACGACGAAAACTGAGGTGCCATCTTCTGCACTATACTCCATCTTTAAATCACGACACACAACAGAAAAAACTTCTAATCTATCACATATATAACTCTATGTAACAGTGACACTCATATTATTCACCATGAAGAATGTATCACCGTATGCGATCAAATGTTTATATCTGCATGTTTGTTGGCTATGTTTGTCTACATATATTTAGCTCATCCCTTATACATACACATAAATTCGACTGAGCAAAAGTATAATTCTTTTGCTCTGTAAATCAATGGGGGGAAAAAAATATAATATGCAACACACAAACGTAAAAAGCATAATTCACAGTGCGAACAAGTGATAAACATTAGGAATTTAAACATTCAAATAAAGCTAACTCAAAATATTTACATGTAAACCGCGAGTGATGGCGACGGCAGTGTATCGCCCCAGCAGCAACGGTGCAGGCCAAGCCCATCCTTCCTCGCTCCACACGACCGGAGGCGAACTATCCACTATCCCAGGCCCGCCACCCATCCATCTATCCATCACCTGGGAGATCACGATACACCTCCCGCCGCCCACGGGGTCCACCAACCACCACCCAAAACGCCACTCACAAACCCACCCCTCTGGAGTCGTCCATTCACCATTCCCCAGTTACCTCCACCGAGTCTTATCATCCACCTATCCACTTGACTACTACCCATGACTCTAACCATCCCGCAATCCACCATCCCTGCCAACACATAGCCCCCAGCACCTGGGCCTCTATCCAGCTATAAGCAGTGGACACTCGTTAAACACTTATATCTGTGCATTATCCCGTCGCTGACATTGCGAGGACCTAAGAATTATTTCATACAGAAAGCAGGCTGCTGAATACCACCATGGGAGATGGCGTTGCCAAACAATGTTCTTCATGCCCGTAAAGTCTACCTAAAAAAATTGGCCTGGACATCGTCGCTACAGTAAGACTTTAATCTACCGTCATTACCGTCTAGGACATAACATAAGAGGTACTCTGGCGTAATTTGTATGCAATAAGCGGTCACCAATAGCCTAATAAAAACCCTATAATCATAACAGTCTTATACCGACACCTTCTGCCCTATCACCACTCTAGTGGGTGTTCCTTTCCCCATTATCATCTTCGTATGTTTCCCTTGTCCTTCCTGGTGTATGTGTCCCGTTCCCAAACACATTCCTGGTGTACGTGTCCCCTCTCCAACCACACTTTTGGTGCACGTGTCCCTTCCCCTACCACACTCTTGGGTTACGTATCCCTTCCCTACTGTTGGTGTGTGTATGTCCCCTCACCTACTACACTACTGGCAGATATGTCCCAATCCCCACCACGCTCTTGATGTAATCATATGCATGTTGTCCACATCCACCACGTCTTCGTTCCTTCTATTCAATCATCAACTGCACTGCAAAAGTACTTCTACTCATCTTTCTCAACAAGTTTCTGTCGTCTTAATTTCACGTAATGTCCTCTGGCTGGTCTATCCATGTATCTCTTGAAGAACTGTTCACTATGTACGTCAATCTGTTTAAAAAAAACAACTCAAAGGTTGTGTGTGCAGTCCACCTCCATCCTTCTGTTATACATGTTCCCACCACCTCCAACTGATCCCCTACTGCCAACCCCAACTCCCAATTCTGTACAGCCACTCTCCAACACACTGGCACATTACGACCCTACGGCTATCTCATTTGCCAGACTGCTCAGCCGTGGCAGTTGCTCTGGTGTGTGTGTGTGTGTGTATAACTGATGTTAACAGTTTTAGCATTTTGTACTAAATAACACGTAGAAAATCCATGAGAGGTCTTGCACCAGAGTTACGAAAGGAAGACAAATAACACAATGACACTTCTATAAATCATTTGCAATTCCCTCTGGCCCGGTGAAGCGAGTAACATTTTACAAACGTGTACAGTACCCAGTAGTAAGTATATTCCGTGTTAATTATATATATTCTCTATCAGTTTAGTGCTAACAGGCCAAACCATCTCTAACAAACACGGCAGTATTCTTAAAAGACGAAGTTTGAGGTCGTTCCCAGTCAGGTTCACCAGCTGCTGGACCACACCCGTTGCCTTCTCATCCACATATACACAACACTTACACTCAAATGTACAATTCCTCATCCATGTTAACAGTCAAGCTGGCAAATTCCTTTGGGGTATCGCCTCAAAATGCATGTTGCTTCAAATGCGTGACAGACCGCTGCCCCGCCTTGAGACCAATCATCGACCGATGTACATGCCCGATTGCACCTCGGTTCCATGGATGATCCCCAACAGCACAGGGCCAATCGGTATGGGAACACGACTGCTTGGGTGGGTGCCTTTTAAATCTTAAACTTAAGTTCCAGAGGTTATTGGGTTTATGACGGATCGAGGGCCCCACACAACCCAGCGCTGCTGGTCTGATGGGCGGGTCCGTCTGGCGGCGCTGCCGAGAGGAGCCGATTTCATGATTGGAATCTACTACACAGACGTAATGGTATATTCACGAGTAAAGCGAAGTGGAATTGGAACTGGTTCCGGGGGAGGGGGGCGTAGACCGAGACGTCGCTCCGTTGGAATGAAAATTCAACAATCAAGGCGTCTCGAAACTTGCTGGAATAAATTTGCATTTTATTGATACTAAGTAAATTCTTAGAGACACGCTGGGGGTTGACGGGTAATTCAGAGCTACAAATTTCATTACCATCGCTTTTCATCGTTAGATAAGAGCTTGATAAGTAAATGACAAGAAAAAGTAAACGTCTTCGTGAGATGACATTATTCTCATGTCCCTCCCTACAATTTCAAAAACTTTTGGGACAGGCCAACTCCTGGCGTTACGATTTCCTTCCACAACGACGGGTAACTCGCCTCGAATCCATTTACTCAAGATCTCGATCGAGACCTGGGAAAAAATAAAGTCACAGGCCTCTCTCTTTACCTCCTGCCCAACACAGAAGCTCTGCAGCAACTAAGAACAACGCCCAAGTCATCGGCATCGTTACCCCTTTCAAAACAATCATAGTGATTAACTCGCTCTCTTGAGCATTAGCAAGTAAATACACACCCGACCTGTTTTCGCTGAAGAGGACGTAGCCTCCGGCGTGTCATAGCTCAGAGACCAGCCACACCTTCATGTTCGCCAAGCAGGTACCGATTACCTAACCTCAAGTACTTAATCTTGCCCACAGCACTGCGGCCGCCCACTGATACGTTAACTCCACGATCTCAACCCCTAGGGCCTATACATAGCACTGTTCTGCTTCCAACAACACACGAAATTCCACTTCTAGTCGCTCTGACTCGTCCGTACAAGTCCCAGCTAACAGTACACTTTAATTACTATGCCCATAACTTACGTTAATTTCAGAGGCTCGTCCTCCAACCATCACAGCTCTCCGTTTAGAAGCAGGTCATACTTTTGCCGTTGATGTTGTGATAATGTTTCCCCCCCCGATGGAGAAACGCCGTCCGAGGCAGCAAGAGCTGGCTATACCTACCAACGCCTCCCATCAGTTCATAGAGGTAGTCTTTTTTACTCGATTGTACTATGTCGTAAAACCCATCCAGATCATTACTGCCGCCCCTCTGCAGCGCGCTGGACTACACCCTATGACCAGTTGAGACGCTTCCAAACCCTAGTTTCCGCCCGGCACTACGTTCAGCCACAACCTAGGACCAGTCCACACCACCACCACTTCCTCCTCGGGAGGACACTCGAGTCCGCCATGACCACTTCCACCGCCTGACACCATCACACGTCCGCCCCCACCGGAACACTCCCGACCGCCCGACCCCGCCCATAAAACTATTTTCTGCCAGCAGTACACTTGACAACACCCACTGACACCGAACCCTAGCCACACACACACACACACACACCGTCCAAACAACACCAGCAACAAGCCCATGATGGACGAGTTGGAGGGGCGGCGGGCAGCGTCCGGCCCGCTTGTCAACAAGACCCATAACTCACATCGACGCCGTTCTGTGGCCGATGGTGCCCCCAGGTGCAGCCCTAGCCGCTCAAGGTGCAGATGATGACGATACGTTTCCACTGCGTCATCGCTGATAACCCACGACGCCTCAAGCACTCGCCATCTATCACAATTATGCGGTAAATCAATCAGGAAATATCAAAACCATATCTATATCTTAAGGGCGTCCCCCCCCCTTCGAACTCCCAAGCACAACAGATCATTAAACAGATACGCAGGCGATGAATTACGGTCCTCTCCCTCCCGCGAGGAATGTGGCTGTGAGAGAGAGAGAGAGAGAGAGAGAGAGAGAGAGAGAGAGAGAGAGAGAGAGAGAGAGAGACGATAATACCACAAATGGTAATAATGGCTTACCCGCACCGGAAAAAGACTAAGTATCCAGCCCAACCCGTTCCCCCCCGCTGTGATCATACAGGGCGGGAAACACCCACACCTCTATAATTTTTACGCCTGTTTACATAGCTCAAAAACTGTCGGACGTAAAAGGAAAAAAGAAGAAAAAAAAAAAAAGATTAGCGATCTGGATGACATTCTCATTTTACATCCTTCATCTAAAAACTTTTTTATTTTTCATCCGATTCACATTTAAAAGTCACAAGAGTTTTAATGTATACAAAAGCCCGCCGCTGTGTCCCACGGGAAGGGTTCACTCCAACGTTACACGAACACTACCTGGATCTTGGTTCGCCCGTATCATCCCTCACGAGACGGAGGCTATACAAACAAGGTCCAGCCCATGTGTTCTCCTGGAACTTCTCTGGCTTTTACTAACGCAGGTGGAAATTAATAGTGAAAGCATTTCATCTACACGTGAGGTCAACCTCTCGCGAAAGCACGCATTTGCGTAAAAGTGTATCATGTTACATCAATTTCGGCTAAAAGCTATATTTCCACACACACGTCCTAAGCTAACACTACTGCCACCCAGCCTGAGTCAGGCATCACAATATATATATATTGCGTTTTCACCAGCATAGACCTTAATGTCGACTCTGACACTAACGGGAACAGGGATGATTGCTGGGTTGACATACAGAGAGCTCAAGTTAAATGCTCTAAGATTAAAACAAACGAAAGGTAACGAAAGGTAAGTAGTTCGGTGCTAACCCTGCTAGCACACCACATCTATGGTGATGTAGGTAAGGTAACCTCCTCCACAAGAAAATGATTTTCCAACTCAGGGCTGTACGCACAGCTGGCCCAATACATCAAGCATATTGTTATCTAAATAGTCCATTTACACTCTTGAGTTGGTCGACACAGAAAAACTAAAGTTTCTACACCGCTGAAGTCTTCCTTATCAGCGATATCAGGACTAACTCACTCACTCACGCACTGGCTCGAGATACGACGAGAGACAGCTGACATAGCGATGCACAGTCTTCACCAGGGGAGGCGGATGGGTTTGGGTGGCTGGCATGGCGGTGGGTCAGGACGTTGGAAACCTTCTGCCGCACGATCACTTACGTTCTTGCCTTGGCAGCCGAGGGATGTTTCAGTAGTCTTCCGTGAACTCGAGATCCTCCCCACATTGTGTGCACTGAAACCAGACAGCATCCAATGCCTTCCAGTGGTGGCGCCCCTGATTTTGAACAAGTTCCTCACGACTTTCCTGAAGCTGGTGACGTGCTGCTCGGACGCCCTCCTATAGACGGGTTAGGCGGCTCTTATTGACGTCGCAGTATCTGATCGGCAGCTTCCTGCCGCCGCGCTTGTAGTCGTGTGACGTTGTCACGCGAGTCTGAAGACAGCGTCACACGACTACAAGAGCTCCGACGTGAAAGACCTTCATAATGGCGGCCATGGAGATGTACAGAGTGCTTCTCCAAGGGGAGAAGTACACTGAAGTACTCTCGACTGGACGAGTGTTTGTGGTGGTGAGGCCCCGCAAGGTGATTTCGCCCCGGGGAGCAGTCCTACGTGCCCCCAGCTCAGTGGGAGGAATGTCTCTGGTGATGCCTTGACGGAGGCGTGGGCCTAGGGAGGTACGTTAAGTGTCGCCGCAGAGCGGAAGTCTATGGCGGCATCCCTAGAGAAGCTCTAGCCCTGGGAAGGAACGCTAAATGATGCTTACGTGAGCAACGTTTCTAGGAGACGTGACCCAGAAGAGGGGGGGGGGTGGTTCAAGATGTTCCCCAATGGAGGAATGTCTCTGGTGGTGCCCCTGAGGGAGACATGACCCAGGGGAGGAGACGCCAGATGTGTTCCACGAGAGGAATGTGCCTGGAGATGACCCTGGAAAAGACATGACCCCGAGGAAGAGGGGACTGTAGATGTCCCCGACGCTAGAAATGTTCCTGGTAATGGCCGTCTCCTGGCATCTCCGTCAGATGTAACCACGCAGAAAACAACGGAAGGTTTAAAAAAAGATTACCAGGGAATACCGCGTCACGTCCCCGTGTTGCGGTTGATCTTCGTATGGTACGTGCCCAGAGAGGCTGATGGAGGGGGACGACAAGGGATGGGATGGCGGGAACAGAGGGAACAGGAGACACACGTAAACCGACAGAGATGGGAAACAGGGAGACGGGAAAAAGAGCACGCATCGGGAAAAATAAATGACGGGAAGAAATTCAAAATCTGTAACACAAAATATGCAGTAGGGAATATAGGAGTCTTACTCAGACGATGAAGACGACACTCAACAATTTCCTTCATACCTTCCCACAACACGAAACACCTCCACTCTTTATTGAGGCACAACTAACCACTGTCACTACCAGTCGCCTGACCCCAAGTCAATCCTATTCCTAACTTTACTCTATCCTTCTCAACATCATTCTGGCTATCCCAAGTGCAACTACCCCTCCACTATCCACGACCCCACCTATCCCCAGAGACCCCAGGCTTCTCCAGGAACCGCCCCCGCCCCGCGACATACCACGGGTGACCACCGAGACGAGCTGGTCAGAAGCAAGAATTTAAGGCACGAGGGACGGAACCCACACTAAATATGGACAGGACAACTATAAAAAGCACGCGGGGAGAGGAGTGTACGTACGTGGGATGGGGAGAGGGGAGAGAGAGAGACAAAGGAAGAGACAAAACCTCTTACGAAGTGACGACATGAACAACTTGGGAGTAGTAAAACGTTACCTTCAAACTCAATGCGAATTCAAAATACTTTTTGTGAGAAAGTAATGAATTACGAAAAAAAAATCAGAGCATATTAGTACTAATTAGTGTGTACATTAAATTGGGTTTGTTAAGTAGTTTCTATTTTTCTGTTGTCTCTAACCAAGAAATACGTAAACAATTACATTTTTACTTGTACGTACAGCAAGTGTGTACACACTCAATGTAAGCAACTCAATTCTTTTTTATTTTGAATAGAATTTACCTTCATATGACGTTTGATCCCGAAGTCAGTCTTTAAAACAAAGAAGGAGAGAGCTTTAACGAGAGAGAGAGAGAGAGAGAGAGAGAGAGAGGATTTCCCTGGACCAAGCCAAAAGAGAGAGATGTCATAAGGACATATACACACACACACACACACACACAGAAAGCAAGGTGGCTCGCACGCCCTGGGCCACGACGTAAGATAACATTCCGTGAGAGAAGCGAGGGCACGGCAGGCAAGCGCACCGGCCCCACACAATGCCCGGAGAGGCCAGGCGAGGCCAGGCCAGACCAGGACGCGCAGTACATTGTCCACTGAGAAAATTAGTATAATCAGGCCGCCAGGATGAATGCATTCAGGAGGGTATTTGTCCCGGCTAAACCATGAGACCACACCGCTCTGGGCTTTCTTCCGACTCCCTGTGCAGCCAGGGCGACAAACGGTCCCGAAATGACCACCGTAACACTAATTCCGTTTCCTTACGCTAAAACTATCTTCATTACGCTCTGGTTATTAAGTGTGGATAATGACTTTAATATTTCCAAGGGACTAATTTCTGCTTCCGAATTTTACACCAAAAACTAACGTGATAATGTGCAAAAGTTTTCTTATTTTTTTTCCACGAAGGAAAGACAGTAAACTCAAATACCGGAGGAAAAGAGACGTGTGTTCGCCGTATTTAAGCCGAGCGGGCGTCCTAATGTGCCAAAAGTTGGCGAAGCTGTGGTGGAGGAAAGCTGTGGTAGGAGAGGCGGTGCTGGGGGGGAACACGCGCGTCCGCTCGCTCCCCGCGTCCCTGTTGTTTCCGATGCCTCCAACACCACCAACCGTGTTGGAGGGAGCTGCAGGCCCTCCCTCACCAACACCAACGCTTCTGCTCCCTCTCTCGTAGATGGTGCAGGCACTGGCTCACTCACCAACACTCTCCCTCCACACATACACACACACACACACATACGCAGTGTGTAGTGGTTAGCGTTGCTGACCATGATTCACGCTCCGTCCCGCCCGGGTTCGAATCCGAGGAGAGGCAACTGGGCCCCATCCAACCCAG
The DNA here is from genome assembly GCA_038088735.1 of Panulirus argus. Classification (NCBI taxonomy): domain Eukaryota; kingdom Metazoa; phylum Arthropoda; class Malacostraca; order Decapoda; family Palinuridae; genus Panulirus; species Panulirus argus. The sequence continues at coordinate 38,289 of JAYMFT010245298.1, forward strand.
CTGCTCGTCCTAACCTCAGGGTAGGTCTGCCGTGTGTTCGTAGATGCCTATTTCTTATCATCTGTGCTGTATGAGGAGTGAGTGTTAAACTCGTAGGGCCCCGTCTCTTGAACACTCTCTTTCAGACAACAGTTTAGATTTCTGGATGCTGCCTGCATTCACCAAATCTTCAGTCGTTTCATTCCAGGTATCCGCCGCTATTATACTATAAAAGTACTTTAGCACACTGTTATACCAAGTACCCAGCTTAATTTCATGGTGTTGAAATCCTCGGCGTGGCAGCCAGCCTACACCCTATCCAAGTGTTCACCCTCCCTTCCGTCTGGTCGATAAATGGGTACCTGGTTTATTTTTGCGTGTGTGTGTGTGTGTGTGTGTGTGTGTGTGTGTGTGTGTGTGTGCTTCTGCAAGAATATAGTACGTATATATTTGCTCGTTTTTATTTACCCATTTCTACGGTACAAGGAGAGAATCCCTCACTCGTGGGACCCCATCTCTTGAACGTTCCCTGCCATCATACAAATTCTTAAACTTCTGTATATCGTCCACATTGGCAATTGGTTCATTACTAATGCTCTTTCATTCATCCGCCATTCTGGAACTATAACGGTACTTTTCTAACTATTTTTTAAGAAAAATCCATCCTAATTTCATGCTATGGTCTCCGAATACATATTCATTCAAATTAATGGCCTATAACCTCCCATTGTAACTTTGCTGTCTCAATTTCGGTACAGTCTTTGTTGTCCTCCTCTGGACTTTCTCAATCAACTCTTTGTGCAGTGACCAGACATGAGAATTATAATCTAGTTTTGACGTAATAGGCAATGAGAAGGATTCACTGAATATTTGCTACCAAAGTACACATTGTCCAGCCACGCTCTGAAATAGAGCGCATAACCTACCACACCCCCTGCCACAGATTGTGGTTCCACCTATCGGTGGGAAGCCAAACCCATGTCCACCATAACTAGAGTTTCCAATCATCAGCGATGACGTCAGTTGTCATTACAGAACATAGCGCACCACCTCATCTTCACTTGACGGCTATCAACTGCAATGCTTTACTGAGCTACATGAAAACGAAGAAAATGATTTGCAATGATTTGTTATTTGTAATACAGAATTGGGTATACAAGTATACATAGCAATGGTATTGCAATATGAATTAATGGTGTAGTACTGTGACAACTAGTAAGTTTATTCCTGAAGACATAAAAAAAAAGGCTGTAATGCCTTTAATCGCCATTATTAAAGTCAAAAATGCAGAACGAAAATATATCCCATGTACAAAACATTAACTAAATGACATAACCTAACGTGTTTATTTCCTGCATCATTTAACTTAGGAGGCAAAGAGCTGTAAATTCATGGGAGCAAGACTGAGGATGTGTGGAATGAGAAGGAAGGAAGGAAGGAAGAGGAGGAGAATAAGAGAGCTGACCGTGCTAGTGAAGCGCCTATGTAAAATATCAATTACTTTTGTTAAATATGAGTTCTCGTGTATCATGAGTAACACATTGACGCAGGTCACTCTCCTGTCCTTAACTTCCAGTACTTTCCTAATTTAGCTCCACAATCCCAGTTCATGGGACTGCAAGCTGTACATTCTTTATATTTCCTATATTGATTAGGAAGAAACGTCTGTGTATCTGTATGTGCAATATGCGAATGTAGTATAAACCATACTAGATCACAGGTACATAATTAGTGCTCATTAACAGTTTGTTCAGTCATTCATTGAAAATAATAGCGAGAAAATGTTACTTACGAAATGATTTCTGTAGCTAGCGGCTGTCAAGTCTCATGACTGTCGGCTGTGTGCTGCGGGAGCCGGACGATTAATGTGGCCTGTGTGCTGCCCACACAGCCATCACAACTCCCTCACTAAAGAGGGTAACAGTGGTGGGACATTAGGTAGTGTATTTGTCATTAACTGGCAAATAATACTAGATAGCTAGGATTTACCCGATTGCATGGGTCAGGTGAGAAACAGCGGTAACAATGAGACAGAGTCCTGTGCTGGAACTAAAGGGTTTCGCAATTTAGTAACGATCGTCGGACGGGTGTTTTATGAGTAGTTTCTTCGTTTGCCATTTTTCTCTATACTTTATGCATTAGTAATAGTAACAGTAATAATAATGATAATAATAATAATAATAATAATAATATTAATAATGATAATAATAATATTAATAATAATGATAATGATAATAATAATAATAATATTAATAATGATAATAATATTAATGATGATAATAATAATGATAATAATAATAACACTAATGAAATAATAGTAATAATAATAATAATAATAATAATATTAATAATAATAATAATAATAATAATAATAATAATAATAATAA
>JAYMFT010245299.1:0-24699 GCA_038088735.1 Panulirus argus
TACGTTTTCTTCTCGTCCTCCTCAAACTGTGTTAACTTAGATCCCATTTCTCGATAAATTTGAATAACTTCCCCATCCCTATGAGCTCATATGATTCATCTTTTTCTATTTCCATTGATGTTTTTCTCTGTCAATTGAAAGACTTACCTGACCCTCTTCCCTTTTTCTCCATCCTATGGAGTCGTTATGGTTTTTTCCTCATCTGAATCCATTTCTGATTTACAAAGTTTCAAAATTCTAGCCTAGCTTGGCTGTGGACTAACAGCACACCATACCAGTTTTCAGTTCTTTTCCGCTGTGATAAGGGATATTGATTATTATCCTCCCCGGAAGACTCACAACCCTGTTTCTGGGCTGCTGCCAAGCACATCAGCTGGTAAGGGTGGCCCGTAAGTAAGAGATACTTTTCTTTTTCGTTTCACTGTCACACTCCTTCAATAAACACTTTTACTCACTTTTATGTAACTTACTCACAGCATCCCTTTGTGTATTCCTTACACAGACAATCATTCAAGGTTATTTCATCTAGATAAGACTGGTGTCACTACGAGAACATTCGATTTGAAATGTCTGGTCGCATCACACACAATGTCATTTTTTTCAGTCCTCGCTCTGCCGCAATGATTTTTTTATGTGTGAGTTAACTGAAACGGCACAGGCAACTGAATGCCCTAATCAAGGCAATCTTTCTTTCACACACACACACACACACACACACACACACACACACACACATACATCTATTGTTACTACATGAGCAGTAACCCTATCATAATCTCCATCCTGTACACACACACTCCATCACCCTTCACATGCCTTTCACTTTCCCTACCCCACAGTCATCCCTGTCTCACATCCCTCCCATCATTTCTCATATCTCCCTCACACCCCATCATCCGTCACATCCCTCTAAGTTTCCCCCTTCCCCCATCTTCCCTATATTCCGTAGTGACATCACACCTCATTACAAATCTAAGCCCAGCCACTTATAACTCTTCATATTCTTCAGATTCCTCGTGTTTTTCTCTCTCATCATGATAACGTATCCAGTCTTAATGCTAATTTTCTCATATTCTTTGTAAGGTTACTTTTTTTCGCTGAGACGACAAATTCAACCGAATACCCTCAATGAGGCTATCTCATTAATGTTATATATATATATATATGATCGTTTTCATGAGGTACTTTTCCATTTAGTTTAAAACGTTCGCTATCTATGGGACAAATGAATCTTCAGTAAAATGTTCTGATCATATTTTATTTAGTTTTTGAGCCTTGTATTGCATAAAATGTATGAATATTTTAGTTTATCCAATTTAAAAAGCCATTATACTACAATGATTTGCATTTCAGGTTTGGTAAAGCTTTGATTCAAAATTTGCACGTGTTATACAAATCGTAAACCTCGGACCTAGGAAGGAAATCCAGAAAGGAAGGAATGGCTGGCTGGCTTTCGGTCGAGTCGCATTGGTGGTGCTGGGCTGAGGAAGATGTGGCAACATCCACGACTGCTACTACTGCTATTACTACTCTCTCTCTCTCTCTCTCTCTCTCTCTCTCTCTCTCTCTATCAGCCTTCATTTCAGTGGGCGTCAAGTGCCACTCCTTCGGTCCAGGTAGCTGTCTTCTTTTTCTGCCCCACCCACCCGTGGGCTCCTGGCACTCAGCCCAAAAAACATTCAGTCTCGACATCTCATACATAACACTTGACAATGCGTAACTCACACGACTCCTATTTGTAACTACACTTTCCTGTGGTGAGCGCTTTACGCTAGCTTTTGCCTTTTGGTAGAACCTCGTCGTAAGTAAGAGATCTCTCTCTGGTTTAGTTTGGAGAGTACTTGAATGGTGACCACCCGGGAACACCAGATGCTGTTGGCACGCTCGGTGAGCTCTACGTGCTACCCCTGCCTGTAGGCTAAATCCCGTTATAAGTGCTCGTAGTGAATACTCTCTCTCTCTTTCTCCAGCAATCCCAACAATATCCTCCCCTCAGCATCCTCGGCTACTCCAACGCTCTCGCCGTCCCTTCCCTAACACTTTCTGGCCACGTCCAGAGAGCGTCCTTGTAGTAAGAGGCGTTCTCTTCGGTGATGAAGATGCAGTTGTAAAGGTCTGTCTGTGGCCGCGGCCGCGGGGCCAGACACAGTGAGTAACACATTACACATTCTCTCGGGAGCTACGTGCTCCTGAGAATGTGCTGCAGACTCGAACTGCCAGGCAGATTTCTGCAAGGAAACCCGAGATGAGATTGAATTTCATGAAATAAGAAGTGGAAGGTAAGAGAGAGCAAATTCACATGCAGAACTGATATTGGCAATACACACACACACACACATACAAAGTTTCGTCACCGCACTTAAAGAAACGAATAAAAAAGATCCAGAATGAGATACAAGATGATATCAAAACTGAAATGAATTAAAGTGAGAATTTAGAAGTCGTATATTTGACCACCACTAAAGAGAGAAAAGTGAGGGATGACTTGATCGCAGGCCTAAACTTTCTGAACCAGTTTGATGATGTCGACAATGAACTGTTCCTTGGAAGATTCAAGGAGGAAAGAGCCAGTAGTCATGCCAAAAACATAAGTGGAATTCTCGTAAGAAAAGAAGCTAAAGAAGTTCTCTCATAACGTCAGGCAGTGAGTGAATGAAATATGCGAATTGATTAAACTGTCAATGCAAACAGCACGTGTAAGTTTCGATAGATGTAAACTGAAACTGAACTCTACAGATAGCTTATCAGTTCAACAAGCCAACCTCACTTTTCCCTGGATCCCTTCCCATGGGCCTCCCGCAGCCCGTGGGAAGCCATCCACTTTCACCACAGGTCAAGAAGTGTGGTGATGTTGTACGTGTGGTGAGCATAAGACGAATGAGAAGCAAGAATTCATTGTCTCCTTGTTGGTAAGAAGAGAAATTAGAAAACAATGAAGTGCTTTGTGTAATGTGTGGAACGAGAGTGGTTGAACACATTTTCATCAGTCATTGACCATCAATATCCACTTGATATGTTTTTCATAAGTTTTCTATAACGTTTTAGGACAGATTTCTTGAGTTATCCCTGTCGGTGATGACAGACCGTGCTTCAGTGACTCGTTTCCTTTTTAAAAGAGTAAGGTAGCAGTTGTCTGGCAATACCTCAGCAGATAAAGACTTGATAAGGATTTCATCCTGAGAGTGTCAGGCATTTTTGCAATGTCCTCTTTTCTTTGGGGGTCTGTTGCGCATCCCCTTTGGTAGACAGACAACGCTTTGAACCTTCACTGTAGCCACACTAGGTACTGGAAGTGATTAGGTGATGATCTTCGTCGCACTGAATTTAGGTCGCGACATCCTTGTGGCTTTGTGGCAACATAACACTTCGTTAGGCTTACCCTCCGGTAATATATTGGTTTAGGTACATTGTAGATGGTATCGTAAGGGACTTGGGATGACAGCTTACTGAGCTTGTCTGTATATATGTGTAGACTTGCTCACTAGCAGTGCTTGATTTGTGGTGTTTTGAAATTGAGGACGGGGAACGAATGAGACTTAGAAAGCGCTTAGAGAGCATTTTAGCTCTAATAAACCTAATCAGATTGCTACTTCCCCATTTTGAGAGGTTGCAGAGGTCCGAACTGAGGGAGAAAGTATGTTCAGAGCGAGAAAGGAAACGAGTATTACGGTGAAGAGGGAAGGAAAAATGAGATGAAGTGTGCAAAATAGAATCATCAGTATTAGAGTGAACAGGGATAGAAGTTGAATCGAGATGTTCATCTACGTTGACAAGAAAGAGATTAGGCGGTAGGAAAGAACCCTGAAGAAAACCGGTGTTTAAAGGATGAGTTGGTGAAGTCATTCCATCAACGAATGCTGGAAAGCTATGAATTTTGGCACAGAGGAAAATAGAAAAGCCAAAGGAAGGAAGAATGGAGAGCAAATATTCGTGTCAAGCCCTCCAAGTGCTTTAGGCTGTTGAGGATGTCTGAACGTAAAAAGAATTACTGTAGTGAGGTTTCATGGAGTCAGTAGACTCTATGTGTAGGGATGGGCAAGATACTTTACATGCACAGATAAATGTGTACGCAGTATTCTCGCAAATGACAAAATTTCAAGTTGCAATAGGTACTGAACTTTCAAGTTCGGCTGTTTCTTTACCCAGCAGGTTCAGAATGGTAACTAGAAACCCTCGCTAAGTTCCCAAACCAGAATTTGTAACCTTACCAAACTGTCCATTATCTTATCACAACTCGAGGCTGGTGGGTGGAGTTTGCCGGGGAAGGAGCCAGCGCCTCTTGCGTTGTTAACTCTTCTCTCTGTCCCTCTCTGGTGCTGTATGTTGCATAACTATAAAGAATGACAAATGCACGAACGGAAGAGTCAAAATCAAGCAAGCAGGAATAGCGATGATACAGCCGTAGAGAATTTAATCATTCCTGCGCGACCGTTCATAGTCAAAAGAAATTGGTCAATGAATTATAGGATGTTGGAAGGGATCGCATAGTAGTAGCTAACATGTTATTGTGAGATATATGTCTCGCCTGGACATGACCATATACTTAACACACAGGTTTTGCATGTGTGAGCACACACACTGTAATGTAATGAGCATGCAGACTCCTTGTAGGAACATTACACATGCATAAGACACTATTGTATGGGTCTGACGTAAGGCCAGCCAGGACCTGTCAACAAGTCCCCGAGAGACCTTCCTGATAGACGTCGTCATTAGTGATTTTTCCATCTTATGGTAGCCAGTTACGTATGGATGTCAGGGAGGTGGGTGTGTTCAGTTAAGAAAACACGACAGGCAAACCAGTTTTCCATTAACCATCAAAAGTCATGTGGTAACGATCCCTCTGTGGGCCTGTCATCCTTTGTCTTGTTTACATCCATTTTGGCACGTCCATCCCCACATCATCTTTCGCTATTCATCTCTCCATAATATGTGCAACATGTAAACCGTGGTCACTTCTGCTCTGCCGTGCTGCATCACTTGTAATGGGTCTTCCTTGAAATCCGATTGGCTTAGTGAGTCCTCAGTGACGTCACTGTCAGGCCCGACGCAGCTGGGAACCTCTGACGGTGAGGCTGCAACCTCATCTCCCCTACCAAGGTCTGTCTCTGTTTATCTACGTCACGAGGTAACTCCCAGCAATGAGGTTACCTCAGCCTCTCAGAACACCAACAGTCATTTATTTGAGGTAGCTCCATTTCATCAGCTGATAAGTGTGCATATATATATATATATATATATATATATATATATATATATATATATATATATATATATATATATATTTGATATTTGAGACCTTTACGATATGAGATTTACTATACGTGTCTGGCATTCTATCTAGCCATGTGTCTATGCGATGGCGTGCGTCACTTGGGGAGGTAGCCAGGAGAGGCTTTACAGAAAGTATTTTCGTTGGCTTTGTTTTTGTCGTCTCTGATTTCATACCTATGTCTTTCTTTCTGCTTTTGATTTCAGTTGTCTCCGTTCGCATCTACCCATCTATCTGTCGTCTGTTTTCTCTCTGTTTGCTTGTCTCCACCTCTCTCTAATCCTCGATTTATGTGTGTCTCTGTCTCTCTATGTCTGACATTATTTACTTCTGAGAGAGAGAGAGAGAGAGAGGCTACGACAGAGCCTAAGAGAAACGTCAGGGAGAGACGTCAGCGATGGCGCAAGCCAGGAACAGTCAGCTACTCACACTTTTGGCAGCCTCACGTCACCCTCGACACAGACCCGCAGTGATTCTCTTATGAGGAAATCACTTCCACTGAAAATCTGGTTAATGAACATGAATGAATTTTTGTGGAAAATGTTTACTATTTTCTTTTGAATCTGTGGGCCAAATCAACCTATCACCTAGTACAGATCACGGGTAAACAAAATTTCGAATCATATCAGAATCATATGCAGAACTAACCACTTGCTCGTAAGCTAATTAGCTCTACTAAGCAAGTCAAACTAAATTATTGTATTGACAACCACTGACCATATCAAGAGGGGTAAACTACCTGTGTAAGTAGAAGCCCACACATAGTATAGCTGGGAGCTCACACTGTGAAAGCACCAGCTCACACTGTAAAGAGAGTAGCTCACACTATAGCGAGGAGCCCATACTATGGAAGTCAGAGTCCATATTGTATTACCAATGGTTCCATTCTATGGACATTTTCCTGCCTTGTCACCTCCTTTGTTGTCACAATCTTTAATAGAGCATCAGTGTTCCTCTCCTTTAACACTGCCTCACTTAAACGGCATACATAATGGACTTGTATAAAACCATCGTTTTATACGTATAACTAATAAGGGTATGTCCGTACCGCACATATGTTCGACGTAGACAATGTACCCTCATGTCCAGTTGAGCGCTTACTGCTCCCTCGTGCAATAATTCTTCCCAAGGCCAGCCAGGTTTTGCTTTAGTAGACAGCCCGCCATCCCGTTTGACACAGTGAGAAGCTCATTCACGGGCAGATACCACAGGAAATGTCGCTGTTTATGAAACCGACTCGTGAAATTAACGTCTTTAGTTCTGGTTATTAGAAACACAAAAATAAATGATGCAAGTCGCACGAGATGTTACAGTACGAAATGAGGCTTCGCTCATGGGACGGCAACACTAGCGGACAAACGTGGGCCGAACGACGGATGGGACTGGCTGGCCCACCGGCATCCCTTCTCTGTTAATGGATTGCGAAACGTCTCTGTTGACATGGTTACGAAACACTTCTGTTAACAGGATTGCCGCGGGATCGTGTGTGTCAACTGTGGGTACCTTCTTGTCTCACTGATTAACTGAAATGATTAGTGTGATCTTATCATGGGGAGATTAGAGTGATTGCAAAATATGAATTCTTGATTCAACTCTCACTCTCTCTCTCTCTCTCTCTCTCTACCTCTCTTTTCTCTCCCTCTCGCCAACGATCAGGTAGCATTTGAAGACTATAAGGGAAGAACTGAGTACCGTGATACTAGGAATGAGGAGGAGCCGAGAAACTTGAGAGAAAGAAAAGAAAAAGAGAGGCGGTGGTGAACGAGGCAAGTCTGTAAGATACTGAAAAAGTTTATCAGAAAACAAGTGGGTCTGGGATCAGGAGGGAGAGGACGTGTGTGGCGCCGTTCATTCAGGACCACTGTGGTGCTGTGGTGGAGGAACTCCTGGTCTGCAGAGTGCCAATTGGGCAGACACAAGGTTTAGAGACGGGTTTCCTTTCCCGCAACACACAAAAAGTAATAATCACACACACACACACACACAAAGGAGAAGGTGAAACATGCGTACAAACAAAAATATGTATAAAGACGGGAATACGTATGACTGGTGTTTGTGTGTGCGTTTGTCTTTGTATGTGCATCTGTTTGTGTGGAGGCGCTCTTGTTTGTTGATGTGTTTGCGTTTATCTGTGCTTATGTTTGTTTTTGTGCGCGCACTTGTTTGGTTGTGTGCGCTTATATTTCAATGTGTGCATGCGTGTGTTTCTATGTCCACATGCATGTGTGTGTATGTGTGTGTGTGCGCGCGTGTATTGTGTGAGTAAATGAAATATTCATACATGATACGGTGACAGAGACATAACTGGTTTCCTACAGATCCTTAAAACCTGTTGCAGTGGTTCCCTTGAACGGCAAACCATGACTCTGGCCGAGGAAACCCGATGAGTCGTTGATTTCATCTCGATGAACTGTGTCGTACATCGAAGTGCACACGTGGGGAGGCACGTGCACATGTGGGGGGCACGTGCACACGTGGGGAGGCACGTACACCCGTGGGGAAGCACGTGCACATTCATGTGCCTATCGAAATAAGCGTATTTACTGAAATTCATTCAAGTTTCATTCATAGACACATGCAGTGATGTAAGTTACGTGCACCACTTAGAATGTACTTTTAAGCGCTGCATTCATCTCCATGTCTACACTTAAAACATACATAGAGGCCGGATTATACAAGTGTCTGTTTGAAGAAGCGATGATATCCTCTTTAGGGGACAGACCCAGCACACGAGAGTTAAGTTATGTCTCTACCCACCTCCATCATTTTACGTCACACGGTCAAGACACTTGCCCACTGTGGACACATTGCGTAGGTCTGGTGCCCCACCTGCTGCACCTGGGCCTGCATGAGCCTCCCTCCCTCTTCTCCTCGCAGGCCGTCAGCTCCCTCACACACCGCCCACTGACTGCTGTTCACGAAGGCATAACATTCAGATTTCATTTTCAAGAGAAATCACTGTCTAGTGTTGTACCCAGATTTCTTTCTTTCTGCATCTTGATATCTATTTTGATAAGGAAGCTAAAAAGCTCTTAACATCATTTTGATAAACACTGTCGCATTTCTGATACAGAATTCGCAGTAATAAAAAAAAAAAAGTCATAATGCTATCAATGACGTGTCGGAGCGAGTGACGACGTCACAGCTCGTATCTGTGATCAAGGACACATGTGCTCTGGTGACAAGATAAAACATTTAATTGATCATATCTCAAATTAAAACAGCAATGATCGTATGACGCAGTCACTTGTTAGCTATATACCCACCTCAGTAATAAAATCAATGTATGGCTCTAGTTATGTCAATCCCGGTTAAAGAAAATAGTTTGGTATTCAATGACAGAGAAAACAAACGCCTTCGTTAATGACATCGATGTGATTTGGCAATATTGCATGAAACCCGTGACGTCACACACTCCACTCGGCCAATAGCAGCCAAAGACGTCACTATAGCGTCACACCCAATAACAAGACCAGGTTTAGCAAGCTATAACCAGAGACCCGCATCCCACCTCTCAAAATCCGGTGCTCAAAACTGGTTCCAGCTGACCCTTCGGCCTCTCTCTTATCATCAGTTCGCGTTCATCACCTCTCATGACCTTCCCTGTTGATGCGGCGGATAATTTTGAAGTAATCTCAAGGTACATATGTCCAACGTAATGAAAAGAACTAATTGAGAGTGACTCTCTTGCCTACCATCTTACAAACATTATTTCAGGAGATCACAGGATCCCTCACATCCTCTCTTTCATACTGAAGACACCCAACACCTGCCCCTCACATGTCCTGCATTTACCCTGCGCCAAACGAACATACAGCATCATACTTCATAACTTGTACTCAGGAACCGGTGGACATGGCTGACTTCCTGAGCGCGGTCGAGAGCTCATACATGGGGTCTTAGGATTGAAAAATTCAAGCTAAAGAAGGTATGTACCATAGGTCACGCCACACTTTGTAACCTGACATGAAAATGTTTAGTCCTTGACCACGCGGGACGGTGGATCCCTCATTTGCTTTCCTCGGTAAGTTCACCATATTCGTAGGCTATGAGTCTGGCTAGACAAGTGAGGGGTCCGCCAACCCGTGTGAACATAGACTAAACTTTTCTAGATCAGGTCACAGCGGATGACGAAGGTCATATATAGCCAGAAGTAAAGGTTACCTGTCGTTAGATGAGAAGATTTAGTTAGCTTGGATATACGTTGTCCCCTTGTATGTCATTCCTAGTACGAATTCATAGAGTTCCATTACGGTTTGATATTATATGATAGTAATAATGATAATAATGATAATGTGATGGTAATGATATAATGAGAGTAAGGATAAAAACAGGTAGGCAACAAAATGTGGTTATATTTTCATGCATGTTCGCGAGAGTGCGTTTTTCTACGAAAACATACCTACAGGCGTCTCACGTGCCCCAGAATGGAGTATTACTCACGTATCTGTGGTGGCTCTTCCTCCACCTTTCTTTTATCTAGAGTGAAAACTGATTCTTTTTCTCACTAACTACTCTTGCTATCGGCTGTCTTCAATCATGTCTTTCCTTCCACCACGTTATAGTAACTACGTGATGTGTCTCCTGAATAAGCGATTATGGCTGGTATATGTAGGGGTTCTGCAACACTCAGAGTTATAACGCCTCAGCCATAAGGTTCGGTCACCCTGCAGACTGCTTATTCTCAAATCTAAAGGATATTAACAACGTCATATATTACATTCACTTTAGAGATCCAGGCACAGGAGGCGAATAGGTCTCGACTTTTGAGGAAGTTAACACATGAATTCAGTTGTCATTCGAACACCAGAGTGATGGGTTTATGTAGATAATATGTGATTAATGGTATCAGGTGATTTCAAGACACTCGGAGGCACATCACGAACGACCTTTCGACCATTTAGCGTTTGCTAAGGAAATTAATTGGCTTCAAGATGATTTTTTTCTTTTCAACGAAGAAAAATTCATAGCTTTTCTCTGTTAGTGCTAGTTCTAATATCAATGTTCTGAAGGAAGTCTGAACATATGTAGGTAATGATCATAGGCGAGTGACACGCCAACAGCACCAGAGGTATGGGGCGTCAGTATACTGAGGGCGGTGTTTATTTTAGTGGCGTCTCCTCAACCTGCAGCGGGGCCCTCCGGATATCACGTTGTCAAAGGCATCATGAGCGGTGTTCTGAAACCATTCAGTCGGTGGAGGTCTTAGGAGTGACCACAGGGTTCTAGTTATGCTGAAGTTCATCCAAGAGTCCCATACCGCTGAACCATTTTATATTTCAAGGAAGTTTCCGCCGAAAATTTATATTCAAAGAAAATGAGTTGCGACACTCTTTAGAGAAAACTGAAAGAAAACTTTAGGGAACACTGTCATAAATTTTGATGTCTCACAAAATTTTTTTTTCCCCAAATGTTTTTGTAAAGACGATGATTTTCCTGTGACAAAGCTTGTTGAAATTGATGGATTCTGATCAAGGGTAAAGAGAGGATCAGTTCTCAAATTTCTGTACGAGATTCTACTCTGCGATCTTGAAAGTGTGAACATGAAAACTTGTCTAAGAAATTTATTGTTTCCGAACTTCATCACTCCGCTCATAAATGCCTGCTCTGGATATGGGTTTCTTAACCACATTTTCACTTTAGAATTTTTTTTTTCAATAATTCAAAAAGCAGTTTTCGAATGATTTATGGTACGTAAGGATAGTGGTCAGTCGTTCTGTTAAACACTATGTCTGACTTGACCATCCCTGGTTAGTTTCAGTTCCAATAAGGTCAAGCGAAGTGGATTACATTCCGTGTTGGTGAGGAGAGTCAAAGTGGGCATCGAGACACACGAGGATATACTGTATGAGAAGCTAGGGATAGAAGGTTTCTCAGGTCGACATGTTCTGGTGTCACCTTAGGTATCAAACTATTTCAGTCCAGATTTGTACATCAACTGTCTACCAACGCTGTCTGTAAAGTCAACGTGCACCTGTTGTGGGAATCACTTATGTGGGTTATGATCCCACCACCATCCTCCTGTTCTAGTAAGAGTGTCGGTATTGGGGACCTGGAAACGACACTTTTTGATTGGGTAAAAGAATTCCTGGGTCGGAGCGAAATGTTGCTATTATGATGACATTCGGTGCGGTCTGTTGTTGAAGGTGTCCTGCTCCAATATATCATACATGTTAAGAATCATATCTTTTAATGTATACTGTCGGCTAAAGTAGGTTATGGAACTTTTCAGGAAACAGAAGATAATCTGGAAACTTGATTCTGCTGCAACATTGTATAGAAGTATAGCAAAGTTTGTGAACAAATGCACGTTTCGCGTTGATGTCTACATATATGAAAAGTACAGCTGGTGCTAAGGACATTATCTGACGCTCTGCTGTAGACATGTAAGGAGTAAAAAATCGTCTTTTGTTGCCAGTTTAAGTTTCGAAGTCGCGTCCCTCATTCCTTGAGTAAGATTTAAGTGCAATGTAAGTATTGCATGCGTTTCAGTACGAGCTGCCTCATCCCTTAGTAAGTTACGGTGAGATAGGTACTGTATGAGTTTCAAGGAATTGCGTTATGATCACTGAATCATACTGTGAGGCTTAACAGTGCCTGCAGACACTGTGCATGAGATCTGTGTGTTTGTTTCTTGAAAAAGTCAGATCCTGCCAACAAAAGGAAATATTTCTTGAAGGCAAGCTAATCTGTCCACCCTTGGACCTTTTCCAAGATGTATTCTTTTTGCTAATAAGTAGCACTGGACAAGAAAAACATTCGGTTCTTCCTATGATTATTCTGCCATTCTGGTATTTCGCTGAGCCAAAATTTCTTTACAGATGCCACATTTTTCCTTTGTGTTTTTCTCAATGAATAAGTAACGGTGCGAGATGATCAAACAACCTTTTTCACCTAGAAAAGATGACAGGTCCCCACTACTAACAGGACTCACTGGGTTTCTTGAGTTTAGATGTTTGCGCTTCAGGCACACTTTCAGCAACATTACCAGTGAATCCAACGCAAGCTTGATCGAAAGCACGTAACTTCAAGTGCCGTCTACCTTTTGCCTACCGGTAGTTTTATCTCCTGAGCGACATAAGCGAACACTTCTGTGTTATTTAGGAAAAACTTTATCGGTTTTCTGTTGCATGGTTTGCCTTTGTTTTTATATAATGTACGGTAGATGTCAGGCTACTCCGTCTGACCTTTGCTGCTTGTCTTTTCAAATACTTTTTATGTATGGTTCACCTACACATGAAGGATATGCTCCTGGAACGAGTACAACGCTAATATTATTGACCTACTTCTCATAGGAACGCGACTGACAGCAAAGATTCTTCCAGTGCATAATCTGGAACTGATGACCATTAAAGGAGGAGCAGCGATAGTGCGCCGTCAGAGGCCCACCTTGAGGCAGGAGGTACTTGCTTTCTCGCTCTGACACTGACATTTTCAGCCCATGCACCTGTTAGACACTGGTGTGTATACGGGTGTGGCTGGGATTACCTCTTACAGGACGTCTCTCGTCCACGTCCAGTACAATATCATAAAGCCTTTATGCTGCTGGGCATTATTCAAGGTTTTTATCTACACTGAGAAGGATGTAAAACTGTCATGAGGATGTGGCTCTACATTTTCGTTCGTTTACAAGCCTCAAAAACCAATTTGACGTTCGTTATCTGCTAGATTTATCCAATATTTACTTTTGACACCTTCTGTATATCTACCGTATGATCGTCATGCGGAGAGCACGTATGTTGTGCCTTGATGAAACGACACCCCTCAGGGGTTGGGTGGCCAGATGACTTCACAATCCACTTTCGTCTGTTTACCGTCATTCCTGAGCTATATAAAGATTTTGGAAGGAGAGACTGGTCTGCAACCTCAGGGAAGCTTTCGAGATGATTCTGAAAGCGTGAGGCGGTGCAGCACCTGTTGCCCAGCTCTGCTTGACTGGTCTTATCACTCTCTCTTGCCACTGGTGAAAGGATCACTAGCACCTGCTGTTTCCTCGCTTCTTGATTTCCTTTTCGTGAGCGTTTTTTGTCAGAAATCATTTTCATTCATGTGTATATCTAACTTCCTGCGCTGGCTTCATAAGATTTATCTATCAATCTACTCACTCATTTTTTTGCAGTGTCATTAACGTTGCTTCACAGCCAAGAATTTAATGGCACTGGATCTTTCGTTCAGATTCCGGTCTGTGATTTACCATCTGCGTCCAGCGTTCAGGGAGCCGATCTTATTGTAGGTTCCCAGTGCTTCTTAACGATGACAGTTCTTGAGAAAAACATTCACTAGTCTCTTGTATTACTATTTCCTATTGCTTTTCAGATCTACATCGTCTGATTTGTAACACGGTTTCTCTTCTCATTATTTCAAAATGGACATTATAACGATCATTCATAAAATGACTTTGGTAATAAATTTTTTGTAATCCACTAACTTCTTTTTTGTTTGAATGATATCTACACAACACTGTCTGTTTCAACAACCACATGTCAGAGATCAGATGAGTATGAATCTCGGGACGTATCCAGTAATATATGATTTCACTTTGCGCTTGTGAGTACCTGGGAAACATGCGAGACAGCGGACTTAATGTTCTATGAAGAAGTTATTTGGACATAGTTACCTACACTCCTAATCTATAGAGATGGAGAATGAATAAGAAGTCAGAAGTCTTCTCTCCATCCACAACTATAGACGGATTAGAAGTAGTGGGATATATTTAACATGAATGGAATTATAAAGATTACATGGTGCACATCCGGCCAGGAGTCATGCCAGATCCAACAGGGTGCGTGGTGGACACTTTGTGATCCAGGAAACAGACTGTCGGCGTAAATACTGCAGCAAGACATAAAAAGACAACATCCAGGTATCGGAAGGCCAGACATTTCACATAAGGGGTTTATGATTTGGAGGTTAGACGCTGGTGAATGTCAAGGCTGTTGCTGCTGTATGGCAGAATAAGTCAAGAGCATCACGTTAGATTCCGATGATACAGAGTCTTAGTCTTTTTCTCTTTCATCTTAGATTATTCAGACCCTTTGATTGTTGGTACTTGGTCGTCATGATTGTTTTCCTCCTGAGCAGACCCATGTATAGCAACCAGTGTAGTTTGACCGTAAAAGTTTCTTCACAGAACTGACCTGTCGTCTCTTAACTCGGCTATTTGTCGATGTTGCTTATGTTTTTCAGAAATTGTTACATTGATTTTAGAATATAGATTCCGAGTCAGGAACTTTTCGATGTTGCTGTATCTTTAGCGGTACAGAAGTACAAGACGTGTCCCTCCCCTGTATAGTAGTAGTTCGGGATAGTTTGCAATGCAGAGCCATATTTTTGATCCGAAAGAATTAAGAAACTGAATAAGTAACTTTTTGTTTACTGGTATTTTAGATAATAATAACAGTGATGATTCAGGATTGAAAGAATTTTCATTTTAAGCTTATTTATCTTCGTGTTTAAGACTCTAGTCAGCGTTTAAGTCAGCTAGGACGGCCGAGGCACGAGTGGGTCTCATGGTACCATTGTGTCATTTTCAGTATCTCTCCTACATGTCATACGACGACTTACTGATGATCTCTTTTGCCAGAAAATTATGAATATTAACTTTTCTTCAAATCATCGTATTGTTTTCCATTGCTTTCCTTTTCTTCAGCAGCACAAGGACAGAGAAACAAGAGTTGGAGGTGCAAAGGCTGTAATTCACACACGCTACAGACACACGTTATCTACAAACAGTAATAAATAAAAGGGCATGCACGAGGCATCTCACAGACAAGCAAGGTTTCACGTCATCGTCTTCGACCTCATCTCAATAAATCGTTTCATCCACAAGTCACTGATATTTGATATTTCTCATGAACTTGAAACACATGAAGACTTTTGCCATGATAAATGAAATGAAGACGATGTACTTATGACTCTTTGACTAAAGTGATATAATTTAACGACAGAAAAGTATATATATATATATATATATATATATATATATATATATATATATATATATATATATATATATATGCATGTCCACTATGCATATATTGTATGTATATTATAAAATACCAAGCTCAGAACACTTTCTAGGGAAAGACAATACAACTGGATATCATCTAAATGCTATTGAAATACTATCGAAGACTCGTATCACTTTCTTCCTATACCAGTGACGCAAAATGACTGAAAAAAATGCTTAAATGATACTAGGAACACGTATACAGTGATCACTCCCATGCGTCATACATCAACCACCACACGTGATTAACAGTGGTATAGATATACAACACCTGTTTCCTAGCTGCAACAACAGACGGCTTGATATACGCTAATTACCTGTATTAGGGATCACAGACGATACAGATTGTGCTAGTAATTACATGTGAACTGTGCCCCTGGAGAGCCAACTAATCCTACCAATACAGGAATGACATACATACTTAACAGATTCATTTCTTGATTATACATACGTTGTCTTCACTACCAACTTTATACATATTAACAATTGATATTCAGAACATCTTATGTGTTAACCGCATCCTGTTCTAGGAATTAAAAAAATTCCATAGTATAACTCCATGTATATATGTATATCTTCATTTACATATATGTATGTCACCATGTATACATGTATGTCTCCATGTATATGTGTATGTATTTTCGATTTTTACCACCGCTGGAAGGAGAGGAGAGCGGGAGTGAGAGTAGGTCTGGAGGCACAGTCGGTCATTGTGTTTTCTTGTCCTCGCGTTCGAGTTGGTTTTCATTTTCAGAGGAATGTTCAAGATCTTTGTCGGCCAGGGACTTGTGTATGAAGCGTGTGCGTATGACTGGACGGACATCTTACTGAGGGAGCGGGATGTGTATGGTACTATTGTAGGGCAAACAGGCTGTCACCGACTGTAATTGTATGAAATACATCAGTTGTCTGGCACTTTTCTCACGTTTATGATGTATCTCGTTTTACTTCAGTTGTATGAACTGTATGGTCATGTGAATACATTGTTTGATACTGTATCAGTACAGATATGATGCTGTATGTTTTGCGCAACTCTATACATATACAACTACCACGTGTCGTGCTTACTACATTCACAAAACAAGATACATAAAACTAAGTGCGTATTACGTGCGTATATTCCATATGTGTCGTATCATCCATACGCTCAGTGAAAAATATCTCTAATTCCTAAAATATACACACAAGCAAAGGAAAATGCTCAACATTTCGGTATATTCTAACGAGGTGATTTAAACCATATTTAAGAACGGGGAAACAATACCAAGAAATGAAACAAGAGAAGAAAAAATTAATCTCAGTAATCAGTCAGAAACATGTCAAAATGTATACTGGATAACACTGAACTTGCAGTTTACATAGGCCATTTACGAATCATGGATTCATGAATGAGTCAGAAGATTTGAAATGAGTTTGAAAAGAAATGATACAAACCAGTTAACAGCTCCAAGATCTTGAAAACTGATTGATACTTAGAATGTATCTAATAAAGGAGACAAGAGACTTCAGCGCTTTTACCGTATGATAACTGATGAATTAACCCATATAGATATATTGAAAATCTGAAAAGGTTTTGATAGCGGAAGAGGAGAGTTCCAGTGCAGACTAAGAGGATTACTTTACCAACTTGTGGGAAATACTCGGTAAAGCAGAGGTTTCACGTTACCTCCCATTACTCAAGCTGAAACTATTTGCCATAAACTCCAGGTATCAGTAGAAGCAAAAATGATAATATTGTACTGCGCAAAACTAAAGGCTGCGGGGAGATCGCACCGTTCTAGAGGCTAATCACTACTGATGTGACCAGAACCAGAGGATTAATCTCGATTCAGGAATCATCTGTGGTACTGTGGAAAAGCCTTAGTTCATCACGCAATGGAGATGAGTATAACGAAAGTGGTATATACACGGAAGTGGTGGGAAATCACGAGAAACTTTCACCATTTCGAAAAAGGAACTTTACACAGACTAATACTGTCATGAAAGACATTTCCATTTACGATAAGGAAGCGGTGCTGAGGGTTTCACTAGGCCTGGTCAGATGAGGCCATTAAGATAATCACAGTGACTAATAACACTGAACATTTAGATCAGTTCCAACCTTCATCGCAGGTATACATAAGAAAATAGAAAATCATTTTGTGGGTATCTACGTATTCACTCTAAAAAGAACGATTACTTTGTATATATATATATATATATATATATATATATATATATATATATATATATACAAAGTTTATGTATATTTGTATGTGTACTGGACATGTTCATGGGCACAAATGTGCATAACGTTTGCACATGTGCAAATGAAAGTGGTAATGTTTATATGAACATTCTTGCATGTAATTTTGCACTTGCACGTGTACATATATATGTGTTTGTACATGTGAATGAAAATATGTATATCTACGTGTATACAGTCATATACGAGTATCTTCGTCTATATACATACATATATATCAATATACGTGCACGTTCTCTCGTGAATTTACGCGTATGCCCGTGCTGGTACGTCCAGGCTTGTACCTGTAGTACGCTTGTTTACGTTTATGCATGAGCACGTAAACGTGCGTGCATAGGTGTAAATGAACTTGCAAATGTGTAAATGTTCGTAATGTATGAATATTATTTTGTACGTTGGGTATGAATATGTATATGCATGTTCGTATTTATGTGTAAACTTCCCTATTCATTTTCCTATTGATTCTTTATGTATATGTAGAAAGACTGAAATCTTTGGGACAATGCCAAAAGTAAACCTTTAGTGATTACACTCCGTACCGGGATTACACTCCGCCTAGGGACAACACTCCGCACCAGGACTACACTCCGAGCCGGGACTATACTTCGTGCCAGGAAAAGTAAAGCGAAGGTTGGTAACCCAAACAATATTGCACAAACTCAAGCACTGGGCGATTATTCTTTTTACCGAACTTGCTTTGTATCAAGGGACCAGGTACCTCGCGGTAGTTGGTTTTCTTTTAAATATTCATATAATGAACGCTGACAAAGTGTAGGTTCAGTTAGCCTTTTACTGCGAGAAAAAGACAAATGGAAGACATAACAGGTCGAAAGGAGTCTTTTACTCTTTATTCCATGTACCTGCGAAATGTGTCACAACGTCACATGTGGAAACATATCAAGAAGTTTCTTTAGGTTTTTTAAACCTCACTTTTCTTTTTCACTGGGCACGAGAATCATTGCTGGGAGAGTCTGTCTGCCAGCCGTGTCTCCTCCACCGATAGCCGGGATGATGCGCGTGCCGACCACTAACGCCATATGGGCGCCTGTCCACTCGATGGTGGAGACCGAGTGCATCTGTAGGTTTCGGTTCATGGCTTGTGGGTCTGGAGATGTAGAATGAATTATTTTCCGTAGGTGTTCACAGCAGGACGATCAGACCCGTTACTGTCAGCCTCCCGATGGATGATGTTCCTCGCTGACGTTATCTGGATTCCAGTTACTTTCCTCTCGGTCAAAAACTTTTGTACATGCTATAAACCGTCCTGGAGGCTTCTGGAACGTTACTGGATGTCTCTGGATATGGTGTTGTTAGAACAGAGGTCAACAGTGCTGAGAGGAACGATAACAGAACCCACGGCTTTCTCTCCGTTCTGTGGGTGCCTGTCGTACATGGTCATCCGCAGCAAGAACTGCGTCACCTCTTCGTCAGCAACCTGAAGTAAACATTAGATTATGAAAAAGAATAATTTTGTTTTTGTAGAGTTTTAAGTAATTCCTAAAATATCCATTATCGACATGGTACCCCGGATACAGATTTAAGAATCATTGAGAGTGAGGTTGCGTTTAAAACGATTTTCTTTCCCTAATTTCAATTTAAGTACAGAAAGCCCTAAGCATGATCATTATTCTCTTTTTTTATGGTATAATGAAAGTTCTCGTTTTCATACAGTAGGGCGTTTTGATGGTGGATTCCTTAGTGACTGTTGATAACATACCTTGAACCTGAAGGTTTGGTTGAAGACAGGCGCTGAGCTCGCTCTGCGCTTGTCTGTCGTGGTGCAAGCCTTGATGATGTTCATGGGAGTCATAACACACGACTCTATCCACACCTCCCCAGGTTTCGTGCACGAACCTCTGCCTTTCGTGTATCTGGGGGGAAAATCGGTCCTGAACCACACTGTTATTACCGTGGAGGATCTCTTACTTGGATTCAGGTTTTCGAACAAGTTTAAACTTATGTCTAGTTTATAAAATCATCTCTGATGATTTTGAAACCCTCATACCTTAATGTGTAGAAGCATATAGCAAAGGTACCTCTCTCTCTCTCTTACCTAGCGTGTAGAATACGAAGCACCAGGGTGGCCTGAACGTAGTCATAGTAGACTGAGAACCACAGACGACCTAGACCGTTGCTAGACTGGAGTGGCTCCATGCTGTTGATGGAGCCATGAATTAGAATTCTATCCGTCCCATAAATCGTATATGAAAATATTTGTTGTACTAAATATATTTGTTTATTTTAGAAATTGTCATTACTTTAAACTTAAAAACGTTACTTTAACATTGTTTATCATCATGATTATAATACGATCAACCAAAGTCATCTTACGTGAGGAATGAGGGATGGAGGTGTTCGTCTGTCCTGTTGACGGCAGAGATGGTGAGGTTGGCCAGGGCTTGCAGGAGAGCCGGCGGGAGGAGGGACAGAGGGTTTGGATGGAGGGTCGAGTTCGTGGCCTCCTCAGTTGGCTGAGGTCTGCAGAACACAATGCGCATCAGCAACACAGATGGTGATACGTACACACACACACACACGACAATAAACGTTGTGGCTGTCTTTGAAACAGGCAATACAGAGATTCCCCCGAACTAAAGTCAGGTACCACTAACTAATATAGTCAGTGACGACAGGGAAATGATAACTAATAAGAAGGGAAAACACTGAATGAAGGCAACACGGTCTTAAAGCGAAGAAGCCATGCATAACCAGTCGTCTCCTGTCATTCCATGGAAAAGTCATTGAAGAAACAGCAGTGAACTCTGACCTTCTGAACAGGATCGGAGAAGAAAACATAGAAAGCAAAACTCCACACAAGATCTAGAAGTCCCCTTGACTAACTGGAAGTCAGCCGATTGGAAAGGAAAGGAGGACTCACGTTAAGATACAGAGAGAAATGCGGCCTACGAGGGCAGAGCTCCCTCTCCTTACATTAGAATAAGCTATAACATGTTCCGTGAACATATGTGTCAGTCTAAGTAAGACGCCAGTTTACCGTCGGTTTAATTAAGTCATCAGTTTAGTATCAGGCTACGTAATCCGTCAGTTTGATGTCAGTCAAAGTAAGTCATCAGGTTATTGTCAAAGTCATCAGTTTACTGTCGGTATAATTAAGTCCTGAGTTAACTGTCAGTATAAGTAAGTCGTATGTTAACTGTAAGTCCGAGTAAGTCTTCACTTTACTGTCAGTGTAAGTAAATCGTTAGTTGTTTACTGTCAGTCCAAGTAGTTCATTATTCCACTGTCAGTCTAAGTAAGCCGTCAATTTACTGTCAAAATAAGAAAGATGAACTTGCGTTATGTACAAATAAAGTGAAAAAAAAAAACGTACTTAAGAACATCTGCATCTTGGGCAACTTTGCGTTCTATCTTATCGCGACGAATCTTCTGGATGAAGAGGATGAGACAGATGAAGACGAGGATGACCGTACAGATGCCCACCAGGATCAGCGCCGTGGCTCCTGTGGTAGAGAAGGAGGGAGGACGGTGAGAGAGGCTGACGTAGGGTAATAACAACTACACACACACACTCACACAGTAAGGAAAAAGTCACGGGAAGACTGGAACGAGGAGAATACGTGTTATCGAGCGCTAAAAAGTAACTTAACAAGCTCATACTATGGAACCACACCGGGATAGCCTCAGGATATTTTCATTGTTGTTTGTGTTGGGTACACTGTGGTATCCTGCATGGTTCAGGGTGCATCACCCCTCCCACCAGCCGTCTCAGCAACGACAGTGTATCGGGTATCGTTTGCAGGGATGTTTCTTTCGCGGTTTCGTTAACTCTGCAGCGTTACTTCTCTATTTCATATGTGATTAATTCGTATCACCAGATATGGTCTCAGAATGAGGGCGTCGGTCACTTATAGTCAGACACTGACAAGGTTGAAAGAGCAAAATTATGAAAACGTTATGTATCCTCAGCGGTGGGCAGCTTGTGATCAGCTGGGAGGGCTATCCCAGTGCGAGTCTGACACGACAGATGAACCGACTCTGCTCACATCACAGGGTCAGTCCACCACGTCCTGCCCAGTAGCACATCAGAACTATTGCACCTCTTTACCGAACACGTCAGAAAAATGTACAGGTTCTGAAATGAAGACAAATGTAAAATATCAATGAATCTTTTACTTTTCTTCTCGCGTGAAATACCAGTTGGCCTTTCAGGGGAATCCTGAACACACACAGTGTTGGGTGAGCAAGGGCAGATCGAGTAAAAAGCTATATATGATTTCTATTGCCTCGTTCCCACAGCAAATATCAGGAAGAACACAACGATCAGCAGTTCGGTTTCTTCTCCACCGCTGGAGCACTTATGTGTTTAATTCATTGCTGTAAAGCTGTTTTTGTACCTAGCACACACACACACACACACACACACTCCGTTGCCACATTCATGTGTTGATAACTCTGTCTTTATGACAACATGCGTCACTTTGACGGGAAAATAGTTTAAAGCGCGGAATTTCAGTCAGAGACTGCTCATCTCGCTAAAATGTTAAGCTAAAATGTTAAACAGAAAATCCTGTGACATGTATACACAAGCTATACCTGGTGAACTTTTGTGCTGGACTGGGAGACTCAGGTCAGCGATCTAGTATTCAAGAGGCAACGAGAAGGAACGCGACCGACTCCTCTCAAAACACACTCGAACTGCGCCAACATCGTTGGGTAAAGGCGGTCATACCGACTTGTAAATGACCACTGGATCTAGTAAAGACTAATGTGTTACGATAAACTGGATTCGGATTTTATAGTCTCCGTTATTTTCAAGATAAAGGACAACTGTTGAACTGCTTTTTTTTTTTTGGCATTTTTGATGACGAATGAATTGCATTTTTTACAATTCTTTGAATCTAGAAACAACGCCCACACAGACGATGCTCAGGCGACGGCATGAGGTCTGTGATAAAGGAAAAATACCAGCGATTCTAACCTTGAGTGCAGACACCTCGCTCGGGTGAACCACAGCTGTACACGACAAGTTGCAGGGGCAGGGAGGAGTGCTTTGACCACGACCCTCAACACACACACACCGCCCAAAACGTGTCGTGCAGTGGGGTCGCAGACGATATTTGCACAAATATGAAGGACGCAGTAAGGACGCTGCACGAACTGACTGACGGACATGCGGACTGACGTTAATGGTAGGACACGGCCGAGATAAAGTTGTACCACACTTCCGCTTCGCACACCTCCGTCTTCACCTCACTGCCGTGCCCACCTCACTCACCCTCCACCCCACATCCACATCTCACTCCAACAAGTGAATTAAAAGGCAGAAAAAAATAGTGGATGTCGGGTTTTGGTCATACCAAAGCTTAATCGGTAACCTGCAGGGGTGCCTCACAACCTGCTGGAGGTGAACCAACGAGCTATTTTAGGTACAGTTTCAGGAAGAGATTACGAATGTCCTCCTGGTCACTTTCCACTTCTCCTAACGTTGGTACTTTCAGATAAATTTCTGAAAAGTATGACTATTTCTGTAAAGGTTAGATTAGCCTATGCTGTATCATTCATAAGTGCTAAAGGTCTGAGAATATATATATATATATATATATATATATATATATATATATATATATATATATAGTATGAGATTAATGTGTGTATATGATTATATACTATTTCCATTAATGCTGATGGTTGGTAACCTACGGGTGATAGGAGGTTTCTCCAGGAAATTCTCTGGTTGGTATTTCCTGAGTTAAACAATAGCCAGCTGAGCCTCCACTCTCCAGACAGCTAGGCTTAAGTTCCCGAGGGGCGATACTCAGTCTTCATACAAAAACCCACTAGGATCTTTTAAGCAACACGGGCTCCCGAGCATGTGAATTCCAGTTCAATTACTGATTTGGTAGCATTAGGTTTGGAGGGACACATACTCTCTTCATAGTGCCCACGAAGAAGTTCGGTTCCCCGTTGGTATTGTCAACGTCAGGTTCAGCTGCCAGCTCTAATGTGAGACTATAGTCAGAAATTTCAACGAAACCAGACGATATTTTTGTCCATAAACACAAAAGCCTGGCCATTAAGAGACTTGAGACACGAAATTTACTGTACCAACGAGAATTCTGAATATTGCAATAATTCCACTGGGGATTCGTTTTGCAATCCGCAGTGTCCGCAGTGTCCTACTGGTTCATCAACACATTTTCTCTAATATAATGTATTCATATTTGCATATGTATCTATGTTGTGCCAAACAATTTCCGTGCAATGAGCAGGCGGATCCAGTCGAGAAAGTAGTGAGTTTGTCACATTTTTAGTTTGGACACAAAGTTAGAACTTTATAAGGTACTAAAAACGACTCTTTGTATACAGATGCATTACTTCAGATTGACACTGAAGCTGAGTGAATTCATATGGTTGACTAACAACAGAGCTGATAAGTATAAGTAAGTTACAGTCAGCAAAAAACAATCCAGAGCGCTGGAGAAAAGTTTTATACAGTGGAATCATTATACTAGGCATGACACCCATTTTACCGAAAGCATAACTTGTTGATGTATTCGAAACCCAGTGGAATGGAAAAAATGAAAAATTGAAGAAAAAAGCACTGATAAAGAAATTTCTAGTTTTTTTTTATGCAAACTCTCACTCAGTGTGAGATAATGAGGCCAAACTGCATCAAGAGCACCCTGTTGACAGGAATGATATACAGAACTAATCTCCTTTCTGACGTCTTGCAAATGGGTTTCTTTCAAACAGTTTCAGAATCAGAAGAGAAATATTAAAAAAGATTGTAATTCTTATTTCAGTTACTCAAGTGAAACTATTTACATGCTGACAAACAATATTACTGTAAGTATTGCAGCATTATAAAGTTAATAGACAATGAATCATCGTCCAGTACTCGTGTACTTCTGTAATATTAGGTTGATAAATAGTCATTTTTATGTCACATTAATGCTTGTGAAAGATCAGTGCTTCTGATCAAGACCCGTTTTCATATTTAGATTTTTTTTTTTATCATTTAGACAGACATTGAGACAACCACTGTGAACAGTTAGTAGACTGTCACCCAATCATCTGTATAAAGACTTTTTCTTTAACCTCCTTACTTTATAGTACCAATGTTTATTTTGAGTACATTTCTCATATATATATATATATATATATATATATATATATATATATATATATATATATATATATATATATATATAT
>JAYMFT010245300.1:0-10988 GCA_038088735.1 Panulirus argus
AGGGAAATGTATTGCGCTCATGAATACCAGCATTAATGAAATGCTGGTATTCATGAGCGCAATACATTTCCCTGTGCACTATCCTTGACGGATATATTAATGCTGGTATTCATGAGCGCAATACATTTCCCTGTGCACTATCCTTGACGGATATGTTCACCTGGTTAGGAGACAATATCAAATATATCTTCAGTACTTCGTACTTAAAGCTGAATTCATTTCATCCTAAAAACTGTACCCTTGACAATAGAATCTTTTCTTCAACCTCGAAAACTTCTGACGTTTAACCTAGCTGTAATGGGTCTTGTCAAATGCATCTTCACTACATCTATGAAACAACTGACCTTTGACTTTACCTTCACAAATCAGGCTGAATGCATCTTCACTCTTGACATCATTGGTCTCTGACCTGAATCGTCAGGGCCAGGTCAAAGGATGATGTCCGTTGAGATTTGCTGCTCTGATAACGTGCAGTGTTATAACAATAAAATTGGAAATCATTCTTTGGAACAATACAGCTCTTTGTGAACTAACTGCACACTACATCGTCAACGAGCCGAAAGAATTGTACTGCTAGAGTTGCAGCTGTAAAAGTCTCCCTCCTGCTGCCCAACACTTGGGGCTAAATTCCTTTCTGTTCCCTAATTTTTTCTTCCATCTAGCTATCACACACACACACACACACACACAAGCTACCTGTCAGCCTTCAAATGGCTATAAACTAATCTTTGATGATTAAAAATAGTATGCAAGACTAAAGATTACGTTTTCAATATAAGTTCATGTTGAATTATGCTCTTTCTAACTGATGTACATTTTAACGAAATAAACAACTTCAGTCTGCACAAAAACGGTCTTTGGACTCAAAAATCAGAAAAGAGCAATTACCGTCGAAAGATTAATAGTTACAACAAAATGTAATGTATGGCGGGTATGGTTTAACTACATGAGTGGAAACTTCATAGTTTCTTTTCCAGTTTTGCTCAGTTTCTTTTCCACTTTTATTTATTTATTTATTTTTTTTTGCACAGCACTTCTCTTATATTGTTCCCGTCATACTGAGTTCCATTTGTGGTCTCTCTCAGCCAGTTTGTCAACTCCCCCTTTATCTTTGCCTGCTCATCGAAGTTTAGTCAGGTTCCAAACTTGGCTCCGACCATCCGCTTCCTAGCTCTAACTAACGCTTGCTATAGTAACTTACCGACTCCATCTTGATCTTGGTGTCCTGATCCTCCTCCCGAGATATGTCAAAAGGTCGCGGGGAGTCCTCATCGTGCAGCTCCTTCTTGGTGGCAACGCTATACTGCGGCTGAAACATGAGAGGGATTTTGCACTTGGTGTAAATGTGACGCACCATAACATCAAAAAACATCTCTGAATGGACGAAACCTTATCTCCGTCCTTACCACTTCCAGTTCAACATTGAATTTCTTCTAATATTTCCAGAGACTGTAGACACAAAGCTACACTTTTCAGATACTGTATAGACATGAGAGATGAATGGGTGTACTATATGATCATGGACTGTCAAACGGCGTTGATTCTATACCATACAAGAGACTGGTAAAACACCTAGATTTTCAGGCAGACAAGGCAAAGACTCCTTCATGGAACAGACAACTACTGAAAGGGTGGAAGGTTAGAGAGGACGCATGCCAAAGAATCCTTCTTGAAACAGGTTTAGGTTACTATTCCAGTGCTATAAAGCTTGGTCTTGAACCCTTGCTCTTCGTGACGTAAAGAACTTGCTAGATGGACTAGAGTTGTGCCTCTGTTTACATATGTTGCCAAGATCATGAGAGAAGAGAATGACAATAATTTCATGCTTAAAAAGGGAACCAGAAAAGCCCAAAGTTGTCCAATACATATCAGATGAAATCTAACCCGGTAAATGGAAAATAAAGAAGGAACACAGCAATAAAAGGCGATGGTATCGGTATAATATTGCGTGAAACAGTTATAGGAATCTGTCAGACGGAGTTAAGGGGTCGATACTGGACCTAACCTGTCGCTAGATCATCATGCTTGGAGAACTGTCTAGATGACAAACTGACCACTGGTGTATGCTGAGACTGCTTTTAGGTACATGGATAAGGAAATGTTCAGGAAAGTACTATTCACAGTGTGTATTTAGCATGTAAAATCGAATATACCTCTTACGTTTGGTTACTGAACTTGTGGAAAACAATGTAGAAGAGAAGGATCTGAGGAGGGCAATGACTGTGGTACCAGATTTCTCTGAGACGAGTTAGAGACAAGTTGGCTAAAAATTTGTCTACAATGGAAGAGAGAAGAATAAGGAATGACTTCATCACAACCTTCGAGTTCCCAAACCAGAAAGGTGATGCTGAGTATGAACAGGTCCTTGGGAAACGTCAATACAGAGCGACCAGATGCCACATCGAGAAACCAAGCAAGAATTGAGCTTGAAATGATGTAAATAAGTACGTTGTTGTATCAGTATTAGATGAATGTAATGAACTAAATAAGGAAACACCGAATGCCGAAAGTATGCACAAGTTTTAAAAAGTTGTATGATGGTGGGGAAGGTTCAAGAAATGAGGACCCACGAGCGTGGAGCTCCCTCTCCGTACAATAAAATTAGGTAATAATACAAAAAATGTTCTCTCTCGAGTCCATATTTTTTTCTTTACAGACATTAAGTTAATGCTGAGGCTTCAGATTATCTGCTCTCGATCTTTTCGTCTGCATCTCTGGAGTTCTGCATATTCATCCACATTAGACAATTTACAGAAGATATGTGAGACAGCTACAGACACGTCTAGGATCGACTGGAACTTTACGACAGAAGAACATGGTGTGTGCATATATATATATGACGTTTATAGTAGATTACCCGCAAAGAACAGCACCCTGTCATCAGGAGGGAGAGGAGAGAAAGAGGGAAAGAGAGAGAGGAGAACGCAAAATAATCACGATCTGTGTGATGCTTACCTCCAGGTCTCTGTGCTCGTGTGGCAGGAGGTGTGGCACGTGAGGGCTGAGGAGGCCGGGCAGAGGCATCATGGACGAGGCCAGGGAAACCAGGGAGCTCATGTCCGCCCCTGGAAAGCCATGGGTGTGTCCCAGGGCCGTGCGCAAGATGGGTGTCGAGGACAGCATGGGGTCCGGCAGCATGGGAGGGCGCTTACGTTTGTGTGGTGGAGAGTCCGGGCAGGGCGGCCCATGCAGGTGGGGCACCGGGGGCACCAGGGGCAGCGGTTGGCGCGGCTCAGAGTCCAGGCTGCCGGGCGTGTGGTCGTCCCGCGTCTCGTGACTCTCCCGCAGGTCGTGAAGCTCTCGGCTCTCGCGTAGGTCTAGTTCACGGACGTCTCTATGGTCTCTGTGGTCTGAGCGGTGGTCTCTATGGTCTGAGCGATGCTGTGGGCGGTGTGAAGGCAGGCCCGCCAGGGGGTAGAGAGGAGGGGTCGGGGAGGAGCGTCCCTGCTCCAAGGAGGATACGGGTGGAGGCGGGGCGGTGGAGGTGGGCGGGTCAGGTCGTGTTCGTGGTAGGTCCTGGTGTGCCCGGCCGTCCACTGAAGCGGCGGTGGGCGGACGGGCCGCCTCGTGCGGGGAAGGTGGGCGGCGGTGGGCGGCGTCTGGCCCCAGCTCCTCCACTAGGCCTTTGACCTTGAGACTCTCGGCCACCCTGAGCAGGCCCTGCAGGGCGTCGTGCTCCACGTTGACCTCACCTCGGTACATGTACTCGAGCAGCGCTCGCATGTCGCACGCCCGCACGTCCTTGAGCACGACGATGGGGTGGTTGGCGTTGCGGGCGTTGACGAAGAGCGCCTGGAAGTAGGAGGAGCATGCGGCCAGGACCAGGCGGTGGGCGTGGAGCGTGACGCCCTCCTCGCAGGCCAGCGTCACGTCCGTAAAGGCACCCACGTGCAGCAGCTGGTCGAAGGCAGCCAACAGGTTGTTACGGTGGTTGTTCCAGCGGAGGCAGTACTGCGAGCTGGTCCCCATCGTGCCGAAGCCTCCCTGTCGGAATAAGATGGCACGTTACTCATACTGCCGTAACACTCACAAAATACCATTCTCATGAGCGTCACACTTCCGTCGTCACACTCCCTTACACCGTATCATGCGCTACTAAACACACTCATACACCTGTGCACATACGCACCACGCACTCCCTTAACTCCTAGTTATGAAAATAACACAGTACATGAGAGAGGTAGAGAGTCGCTCTTACCCTCCCCCCTACTGAACCATGCCGCGCGCTACGGCCTGGGCAAGCCGTTCCTAGCACCCGACGGACAGGGAGTATAAACACGAGCAAAGGAAGGACAGAGAATATGTTGCCAGTATCTCTCCTGTGACACGTTACCCCCTCCATTCCCTACCTCCAAGTGTCTCCTGCCCCGGAAACCCACCCACACCCCTCCCTCCACTCTCACGACTGTCGATCAACTTTGAACCCTACTGGCTGACACAAGCACGGAGAATAGCGTCAGCAAGGGGCCTCACACAGGCTTAACAGACCAATGTTATCAGCACGTTATCGTGGCCGCTCACGGTGTCCCATTCATAAGCCACAGCATGTCCGGTCCTGACACCTCACCTTACGTTAGGAAACATACGGTGCGTTCAGGAAGATATGATGGCTGCCTATAAAGTGGACATGAGAGTGAAACGGGTCTGAATGAACAAGGTAACACAAATGACTGACACACCTAAGGCATCTATGGGCGGCAACAGAAGGGTGTACGCATTATCGGGTACCCTTATTCTGTCCCACAAGCAAAATGAAATGACCCCCAATCCCGATCATCTCCACGGATGTGTGTAAAGCTCGGCTGGAACTGTGTGGCCACGTCTCACACCCAGATGTGTGTGACGAACACCGGCTGCGTACGGCTCAAACTGGTTGGAACTACCTGTTTCCTGTGACGACGCGACGGACGCCGTCGACTGTGAAAAGAGACGATCCGGAGAACTGGAACATTTGTAACTAGTGCCTTAAGTCACATTGCTGGAAAAAACTGGTTCTGCAAGACTAGTCGGAAGAAAATCTCCGGCGGTGACTGTATGAAGCTTGATGAGAGGTGAGGTCACTAGAGAGGCGACAGTCCCCTGAACCCGTGTGTATCACAGGGCCTGTATGGCTCACACGTCCTCTAGCATCCAGAGAGAGCGCTAAACCTTCAAGGTAGATGAGGGTGGCGCGTGTTGGTGTTCACACATGGCTGAGGGTGACGACACATGCTGCTCACAGGTGGCCACAGATGCTTCATAATGCTCATCTCTACCTCCTCACCCAACCGTCAACCACATAATCCTTCTCTCTCTATCCCCAACGCTATCATCCACACTCCCAACCCCATCCATACCAGCAACACCACTACCATCCATCCTCACTACCCACCTGCAGCCAAATTCATCGGCAACGCGCCCTCCTCAGACACTCTCCCGCGAAGAACAGCGCTACCAACACTTATTTCCCATCACGACTGTATCACTCCGCACCATCGCATCATTAACATACCATACCCCCCCCCCACTCTCTCCCTTACATCATCGCCAACACTATGGTCTCCTTCACTTATAGTATCATTCTCTCCCTGATAACGTTACCAACAGTATCATCACAAACATTATCATCCCCGTCTCTACACTACCACCAACAGTATCACTATCTCACTATCATCCCCTCATTATTTCCACCATACAACCACCAACATCACAAACCTCTCCAACACTATCATTTATTCACCATCCGCACATTTGTATCATCACCAACACTGTCATCACCCCCCCTCCCCTCACTATTCGCACGCTATACCATCTCCAACACCGTCAACCTCTCCATCTCTTCACTATAGCATCACCAACTGCTTCACCCTCACTATCATCCCGTCGCCATCTCTCCACTACACCATTATCAATACTATCACCCCGTCACCATCTCTGTACTATATCCTCCTCAACACAGGCAGCTATATTTCCTTTTTTATATATTTGTTAACAGATCTACGCAACTGTCTATACCGACTCCCTGAACAGGACGGTACGACCCTCGGGTATGATGGTCTGACGTTTGACCTGGCCCTCAAGGATCAAGGTCAAAGCACGTAAGGGTCGCACCCAAAACGTGAATGTTCAAGACTCTTATCCTTCCCGATCAGTGTGCACTGCGCAACGGGTGTGAGGACCACAGGCGGTGGTTCATGTGTTTCCTGCCCAGAACAGAAACTTTCCTGCTTAATTTGCACCTCTCATGGCTAACCACTGCACTCCGGATGAATGCATTCCTGATATCCCGCGGGCCGTCACTGTAACAAGCAGAGATGCCCTTCTTGTAATCTGTGGTTAATTATGGTACCAGCAAATATGTATTAGTGATCTGAGATTAAGTACTGTACTAATGATCTTAGGGTAATTACTGTGCTATTAAAAATGAACTAGTGATCTGGATTTAACATTACTGTTCTGGTATCTTAACGTAATTACAGAACTGGTAAAAGTGTACTCGAAAACCTGAGATTAATCACTATACAAGTAAAGGTGCTGTACTAGTAACCCGACGTTAATTACTGTACTTGTCTACAGGTAATGCACCAATGATTCACATATCATTACTGTACCAGCTGAGCTTAATCGTCTGTAACAACAATCCGAGATTGACGACTGACTGGAGTAATAATATCTCTATGTATTGGAACACCCCTATACCCGCTGGGTCATGGTCAACCCCCTGGTACCACTCGGCTCTCGACGACTAATAATGCAGGTCTTAAGTCAGTAACCTGTACGTACAAGCTGAATGCACACATTACAAAACGCACAGCTTGCTTTGCAGATGGCTAGAAACAAAGCTAAGAGTAATTGTCTCCGATGCCGGGTGTCGGGAGTCGCAGAATCTGAGAGGAGTTTGTCGTGCTGTTCCTGTGGGTGAGGCGCGGAGGAAGAGGAGAGCACTAATGCGTGTGTGTGTGTGGTGACCCAAAACAGCTGCTCCATTGTCAACGAAGCAAGGTAAGCCAGGTCAATATGATTCGTTGGGTATCTGGGATTTAAGCATCTACAACCAGGGTCATCAAAGGTTCACGCTATCTACGGGGGGAAAAAAATGGACACACGACTTTCCTTTCATGTGTTCAGGATGATTCTCAGACCATATTCTACACTCTCATTATGACTGCCCTTCCCCCAGCCTGACCTTGGGTCACTAATTGGACCTAGGTTACTGAACACTACAAGAACAGACCCGGCAGAAAGACGCGATGGTAAACTCGAGGTAAAATGATGTGCGTGTGTGTGTGTGTGATTACGTATTCGTACTATTTGTACTGTACGGAGAGGGAGTTACACGCTAGCGCGGCCTCATCTCTCACCTGTGTGTGTGTGTGTGTGTCAAGATTTACCAGATCCAAGCCCAGCTCGGGCTCTTGTCAATGACAGCAAGTTCTCGTGGTGCCATAACTGGCACAGGTCGGGTGTGTATTGAGTGCATGGGCGCCTGTATGTGTGAATTTGTGTTGTGTATGATGTGTGTATAGCGATTAGTTACCGTATTCAATACATCTTATAATTACAGAGTGGTGTCGTACCACGAAATTAACTCGATGTTACAACGAAAATGACGCAATTACAATTGTAATTAATCCACAAGTGCGGAAATATTCTACCCTGAGAGCACTCCACGAATCAATTACGTAAATAGGCAGTGAAAATCTAAATCACAGTCATTACATACCGTCAGTATGTTCGTGTTAAACATGTGAAGTTTGGCTGCCTTGCAGAAAGGCACGTATATAGACAGACACACAGACCTACATAGACACACACACACACACACATGTAAAAGAAGACGTACATCCGTTGCCTAACTACCCGCAACGCGTAAAAGGCAAAAAGAAAGAAAAGAAATGAACAAAGTCAGCATGCTGTAATGTGCGCCAAACAGTCACATATAAATCTGAACTCCCTATCATCAGGCACTCCTCAGTTTTAACCGCCTTGGAGTGGGGGTGGGGAGTTTGCTCTGGTGTAAGCATGAAGCCTCCCACTTGTATTGTTCTTCAGTTATCGTTGCGAAAAGACACACACGGGCGGACATACAGACGCAAGGGCGGCGACATACTCCACACACATACACACACACACTTCTGTAGCGGTGGGGCATGATGAAATGAAAAAAAAAAAAGACAACATACACACACAAGCAGAAATAAAGCATTTGCCTCACTCACTGTACACATACATAAGTTATAGATAAAAACCACACACACACACACACACGCGACACAAACAACAAATACAGTACACTTCCGTCTCGGGGACGGACCCTCTCTCACCTCTATCAGTTTCATGTCGTCCTGAGTTACGCGCGAGGCTCTGATATAGTTAGCTATCTCCTTCGCAATGAGCCAACTATACCAATTCTTCTCTTTGGTCACGACGGGGGAGTCGGATGGAGAGTAGTAATCCTGGCCATGCATGAAGATCAGGCAGGTGGGTTGGGTATCGCGCACACGCACAACACTCGCACTCACACACAAGGCCGGGACGAGACACAATATACACTCAGCAATACCCGGCTACAGTGCGATATCTCTTAGCACAACTCATGGGTAACTGGCGGCGATCCCGTGGCAAGGTATCCACTATTTGGTCACTTTCAGGCACTGGCCACTAACGCGGTGTAGGAGCTGCGTTGCGCTGAGCCCAGCTTAGAATGAACGGCAGTAAGGGCACACACTCCGTTTTCTTTACAATGACGTGTGCGGCAGCATAAGGGCAGGGTGAGCAATGCGTTGCACAATGGATGACTCAAACGCGAGCCATTCTTGCCAATGCAAGAGATATTTTTCAAACAGGCTTTAATCCTATTTACTATATCAGTCAATTACTTTCTGGGGTTTGGAGGGGAACCGGAAACCATAACCAAACAAGTGCAACGCGACCATGGGAGTGCGAAACGATAGCAGGCAAACGCAGGCGAAGTCACCTGACCCCACCCCCCCCCCTTCCCGCCCACGTGCGCCCGGACCCGCCTCAGAGGTTTAGCAATATTCTCGCAACTTTGCAACCACGGCAACGATTCGCAGAAGTGAAGATCCTGATGCATGCTGGGCTGCCTGATGGGAGAGGGAGGAGGGTGGGTGGGCGGGAGGGAGGGAGGCTATGCCGCCACTCTAGGAAATTGTGGTAACATTAGGAGGAGGGTTTCCGGGAACTGATTGACTTAGAAAAATAGCGATTGGGGTTTGACGTCTTACGGAAAATATCGTCGTAATTTGATTTATCCGTTAATGCCTAACTGTCCTTATTGCTGGTGTCAG
Organism: Panulirus argus; assembly: GCA_038088735.1. Lineage (NCBI taxonomy): Eukaryota > Metazoa > Arthropoda > Malacostraca > Decapoda > Palinuridae > Panulirus > Panulirus argus. The sequence continues at coordinate 9,291 of JAYMFT010245300.1, forward strand.
GCTCACGTCATCATAAACACCATGATAAATATATTCTTTCCTCTCCCTAACACCTATGTTTGCTGTCAATGCTTTCGTGTCATCATTAATATCACTACTGACACGTTTTACTTTCACAAATTAAGGACGGGGATTATTCTTTTATCACGCAAATAATTAGAGTACCAGTTAAGCAGAAATGATTCCTTATGACAGGAATTACGTAACACTAATACCATGATAGGCATATCATCTTTCCTCTCACGTAATTGTGCAATTAACGAAGTCAGGATTGCTAACGGTCACGGGGTGTCTCAAGTCGTGGCCACATATCCTGACCAACGTTTCAACGGAAGTGGAGCTTGATAGAGAACCTTAAAATTATGAAACAACTGCTGATAACCTGGGTAATAAAAAAAAAAAATGTGTTTTTGCATCAGAGTTGCGGGAAATACCGGACCCGGGTGGTGCAACAACTGTGTCCGCGGCGCCGTTTTCTTCGCGTGTAGGCGACCTTGGAGGGATTACTATCACATTTCAATGCTCTCCATTTACTTGTACATTTTGCAGATGCTTTCAAAATTATCCGCACTTAAACACGCTAAACTCAGAGTTATATGGTCTAGTACGACAAAGGATCGATTGAAATGATTGTACAACCAATATCATATTCTACAGTGGAATAGGTTATCGACAATGGGCAAAATTCAATTAGAAAGAATTGCGCCATTCGGCCAGGAAATACCCCAGGGCAGCAGCAGCATGAATCAGAAGTGGGCTGTCTTCGGACGTTCCAGTCCGCAGCTCAACTTCGGATATTCCGACATTCGCGGAACTCTTCACACACATGTCCAGGTGCACGTATTACCTGCTGATATCATAAATTCACCCACTATGTCATTGTTAACGGTGGACAAGCAGGCGGCGATTAAAGGAAGAAAAAAAGAATCGTTTAAATTGGGTAGGTTTTGCTATATGGAAGTATGATGACCTTTAAACATGACCTACATACTGCAAGACAAACTAAAGCAGAAAGCTGGGATTAACAGCGTGAATTATATTTTCGTCTTGATAAAATTTGGTCATCCATGATGTTTGCTTTGCACATGGGGGATCAACTTTACCATAGTTTTCGCTCAAGGCTTACGCAAGCTACGTGTCTAGCTGTTAGAGGGATGACGGACGTGATAAGATGATAACTTCCAGAGAAAATGTCAAGTTTGTGCCGTTTGAAGCTGGTTCGTTACAGCAAACACAAAGGAACAAAACTGCGGGTCGCAACCCACATCGGAAATTCCCGGATTAACTGGCAGAGTGATGTTCAAGTGGTGAAGGGCGCCATGCTCGCCTACTGTGCCAAGCCTTGTCGTCCAGACAGCTCAGTCACCCGCAATGAACACTACGAGTCTACACTGTTGGCTTAATTGATTTACTTAACATGTTAATGAAGTGGAAACTAATTACAAGTTATGATTAAGATAATGATTTATGTCTCGCAGTTTCCTTTACCCCATGTGTGTTGTTACCAGGTCATAACCTAGTTCTTGATACTACACAGAAAAATGTTAAAATCTTCACTACTGTACTGAATACACAGAAATAATGAACGTGATAAACATCATAATTTCATTTAGACAAACAACTCCACTATATATATATATATATATATATATATATATATATATATATATATATATATATATATATATATATATATAT